>JALPQI010021522.1:0-37922 GCA_025490895.1 Thaumatotibia leucotreta
GGATTGGCGATCGCAGTAATGTGTCCACTATGATGACACTGCTGCCCATCATCAATCTTTTATCAAATAATGGTCAGTGACACTTCAATCCCTTAGTCGGTCGGCTCTTACGACACCCGCAGGAGATAGATACATAATATATAGATACTTAAATCCATAAACAGCCATGACCAAAGAACAAATATTTGTGATAAATAAATACACAAATAATGCCCTCGCCAGGACTCGAACCCGGAACCACCAGCTTCGTAGGCAGGGTCACTACTGACTAGGCTACGGAGACTGACTAAATATTTGTCAACTCTTTAATACTTGAAAACGATTGCCAATAATCCGTATTATTACCTAATATCGTAAAAGCCTGGTTCATGGTAACACAAGTCACTGTATTTTCCTTTGCATTATGATTCCCGTTTCACACTTTTCGCCCTTAAAATGACAGTTATAATGATTTCAATAAAAAGCTTATTTTATCGAAATCTGACAGCCGATAAGATGACAAGCGTGACACTTTCACAAAATCGGGGGTGACAGCCGAGAGCAGTTTTTATCGAACGTCAGTTTTACTTGACAGCTGCTGAAAACTGATTTTAGACTTAAAAATGGAAGGGTAGGTAGGTGAACTACATATTACAGAGTGGATCGTTTTCAAAGGCACTCTATAGCATTCGACAGTAGAAAAAACGTAAACAAATCTTAAAACTTTAGAGTTATAACTAACGTGAGACTCAAACATATTTAAATATTTATCACACTTTTTATTATTAATTACGTGAGTAAATTTAGACGTCGGGCTTTGGTCGCGGATACTCCATGATGAGGATCCTCTAAACGGATCGAAACATGTCGAGCAATTATCGACTTAAATTACGTGAGTAACCCGTGTGATAAATATTTAAATCTAAAAACTTTATTTATTTCATAATCACGCACTTTTAGGACACAATCTAGGTTTTATCGCCAACTTAAAACCTTAAACCGTAATTCCTACGCAGCGCTTTGCGTCTTCTTTCCTTATGCGTACTGCCGAGGACCGGAATTCCCTGCCGGCGTCTATATTTCCGAGATCATATAACCCGTCAACCTTCAAGTCAAGGGTGAATAGGCACCTTCTGGGCAAACTCACTCCATCGTAGGCCACGTCTCTGCCCTTGGCTAGTCTGTGGCCATGAGTAAGCCCATTGCAAATAAATAAAAACCTTGAATCCACATTTTTAGTTTTTTGATATTAATTAGTATTTACGTAAAAAATATATCTGCAAACGTGTTTCACGACATGTGTCAATGACGTCAAATTCTATCAAAAGTCAACCATATTTTTTTTTTGATTTTCTACGGACGAATCAGGGGCATTCCACGAGAATGCTTACGTGACGCTTATGCTATCTATGGTAGCTACGTTAAATAAATGCTCAAAGTTAGAAAAAACTGTGTGATCGTGTAAGTTAAGTCCCGAAATACGTATTACTACACAAGAACTCGTGTTCCTATCATTTTTAGAAGTACTAAAAGAATCGCCTTACGTAAGCGACATTCTCGTGGAGTACTCCAATATTTTTAAACGGACAAATGTACATTCTTAGATGTCAAGAACTTGCAAGCAAACCTCTAAACAATTTAGAATAATAAAAACTTGAATAAAATATCATTTTTACAGTAATTTGGAGTGTTTGACCGCTGGTGAAAATGCAAAAATCGTTTTAAACTTCTTCTAACCCGATTTCGACGGATCATACCTGTCGTAACGATTTTAATAAAACATCGGACCCTTCAAACCTTACTACGAGTTCAGAATGAGCAGCTATCGAGTTTGTATTATCTTTTTTTAATTTCTATTATTTTTTCATAAAATCTTTCTAGGTTACCTTTTACGATAAATCTTTGTGTTAGGTATTGTCGGCTCTCCATAGCCTAGTTGATGGTAGTGACTCGGCTTATGAAGCTGGAGGTTCCGGGTTCGAATACCGGCGAGGTCACTTCTTGTGTATTTATTTATTACAAATATTTGTTCCTTGATCATGGCTGTGTCTGTATATTAGTATCTATATGTATCTGTCTATTATATACATCTTCGCCTGGTACCCACATCACAAGCCTTAATTGAGCTTACAAATACAAATAATACAAATACAAATAGTTTATTGTTTGAATGTGAGTAATAATTATAAGGTTACAGTCATTCAGTAGGTACAGATCGTCACAATCAAGCATTTTATGGCGTACAATATAAATTATGATTCTAATGGCATGTCATTGAATTTTAGTTTCTAGTTTCTAGCAGTAAAGTTAATGTCAAATTTATATAAAAAAAAAATTAAAGAAACAATAAAATTATAATAAATAAATCAATAAATAAAAGGAAATGTCAATGTCATGCTATAAGAAATCAGAGAACAGAAAATAAATACAGAACAGGAATAATTATCGTGCGACTAGGTCGATTTGTGTAAGATGTTCCAAGATATTTATTAAAACCGTCTAATAAAGATGATGTTTATTTATGTGTAGATATTATGGCGTATGTTAGCTTAAACGCAAAATATACTGCAAATTTTCACAGTTAGTGATTTTACTGACCGGTCCTGTGCCACCAGCGGACTCCTGCAAGGATGCGGTCATTGTGGCACTCTTTGGGGGAGGCCTATGTTCAGCAGTGGACGTCTTTCGGCTGACATGATGATGATGATGATTTCTTCATTTAAACATGGTAAGGGTCTGGACCTTCGGTCCGGAAAAAAGTTATAAAGCTGGTCCTAATTGTAAAAGGAGGGTTAACACAATTTCGACCGAAATCTGCAACTCGGCTCGTCTACCTCCGTCCTACCTTCGGCCGTATTTTAATTTATCGTCACTCATTTCTAACTTCATTTCACACTTGTATCAATTTTTTTCCTAGTCTTATCTGATCCAAATATTATTATCTACTTGCCTACGAAGCTGGAGGTTCCGGGTTCAGATACCGGCGAGGGCTGTTTGTGTATTTATTTATCACGAATATTTGTTCCTTAGTCATGTCTGTCTATGTATTTAAGTATCTTTATGTCTGTCTATGTATTTAAGTATCTTTAAGTATATATACGTGTATATACCAAGCGATGATAATATATATTGTATGTATCATCGCTTGGTACCAACATCACACGCCTTAATTGAGCTTATCGTGTGTAAGATGCCCCAAGATACTTATTTTTATATATTTATGTTATAAAATATAAATACCTATCTTAAAGTAAATATCTTGGTGGAAAATATAAATATCTTGAGGCATAAATAACTGGCTACTCGTATTTTCATTGTAGTTATTACTGCTTAGTCATTAGGTATATCCCATACATATTGTATTACTGCTATAATGCTTAGTAGTAAACGACTATGCCGTAATAGAAGAGACTATTTACAAAGCTGTCGAATTTATATCGTAGTTTATAGGTAACACCTAAATGTATAAGCATTACCTAGCACCGGGTAAAAATGGAGGTAAGGTAGCTGTTTTGGAAGTTTCTCGTCTAGTAAGTGAGGTTGTTTCGAGTTGAGATTATAAGAGTATATAAACCATATACAGACAGAAGTTAATGTTTATTTTACTAACAAATAGTACTCTATGAGAATAAATAACTACATTATTGGTACGACACTTAGCAAGACTGAAAAAAAATAATATTGCAGTCTTTTTGTGAGTATAATTTAAGCATTAAAATGTAAAAAAAACGCAAATTATACATAACAATAAATTTAAAATACAGAATATTATTGATTTTTTGAAAAAAAAACAATATTTTGTATACTAATTTGTGTTTTTAAATTGTCAAACTTTTTTGTCATAAAAAGATATTTATTTTCAGATCTCTTAGACAGATATGAAAATAAATACCTATCAAAATTATGTATTTTAAATGTATTGTTATGTATAATTTGTGTTTTTTAATTGTTAAACTTTTTTGTCATAAAAAGATAATTATTTTCAGATCTCTTAGACATTAATTTACATTGTAAATCTCTGTTATACTCGTATCATTAGATGTTGATAGATTGAGCTCGGGATCCTTAAAAAACGGCTCTTAAATATATATAGTATTAATAACTAACGATTACGCCCAATCATACACACTGTCAAGGGTTAATTGCTTGAGTTGCATAAAATATGAATCATGAATTTGTCCTAATACACTTTATTTCGATGTCGTAATAAAACGCATCTTTTGATATCTATATTCGTACTTTACTGTACTATTACTTTTAGTCTATGTTCGTTAGGTATAAAGTTTTTCGCTTCCCGTGGCAAACAGGAGTGCTGCGCATTTTGTACTACAAGGTTCCTTTCTTGTTACCAGTGGCTTATTTCACCATTATTACAAGTGTGACAATTGTAAAATATCACTGTTACTGATGTCACAGGCCTCCGTAGGCTACGACTACCGCTTACTATCGGACGGTCTATGTGCTTGTTTGCCAACAATATATAATTATTACTAATAATAATAACGTTATTATATCGTTAATAAACTACTTTTTATTTCCCGAAAGCCGTGACAAAAATTGTCGCAAGGTTTAGTACAATTTTAATTAAATCTTGACATTTATGTATATTACTCGTATGTCGGAATTTCACTTCAATTGTTGTGTTTTTTTTGACAATTGTAATTTTGCTTCTCAAAAAAGTGGTTATTTATTGCTGATTTATTTAAGTTCCTGCACTACGTTTTATGTTGGTGGCAAACAAACGCTCGGCCCTACCTATGGTAAGCGGTAACTGTAGCCTATAGACGCCCCCGATTGGAAAACAGTAAATTTACAATTGTCGCACTTGTGAATGTGGTGAAATTGGGGCCATATTCCCATACATTTTTTTGGTAATAATTTTGGGATATTTCGGAAAATGTGATGGATCTTGCTCAGCATCATTGACTCTATCAGCCTACTGATTTTTATCAATATCCAAGACGTGATGTACAAACTTTTGGAGTAATTTTATTTTATTTTCTTTATTGGAGAAATAACAGACGTAAGTGACGCATTTCACATTTTGGGACATAAATATACAAGAATACACAAATTTCCTTAAATTTTCTCACTAAAACATAAGTAAGCACTTACAGGAAACGGACTCATGCTCAACTACCCAAAAATTTACAAGCAGTTTGTGTTGGAAGTCATCCCACAAAGATTGCCCTGCGCCACTCGTATCCACCGGTGATACAATTTTCACAAATTTAAGTACTTAAACGACCAGACTATAGTTTTCTCCGTGAATCTTTCATCGGATACCACAACAAAGTTCACCAATTCACCGACAAATACGGTTTTTCTCAAAATTTTGGATTTATGGAAGTTTTCTTTCGTGGCCAGAGGAAACAAAAATTCGTAAAAAAATAATTATTTAATAACTTGGAAGATAATTCAAATGGTCGGAATATACACGTTCTAATATTAGCTCTAAACTGAGCTCTCAGTCCACCTGATGGAAATCAGGAACTGAGACCCATACTGCCTACCCTGAGGACTTAGATGAACTGCCTCTCTCTATGCCAGTAATTACACCGGCCATTGTACCCTCAAACCGAAACACAGCAGTGCAAACACTGCTATTTAGCGGCAGGTTAACGGGTAAGACATTGGTAGCTATCCGGGCGGACCCTGCACGAGGTCCTACCACCAGGGGCCCGATTCTCGAACGCTTGTAACTTGTTATACAAGCGGAAGTCTCTTTTTAACACTATTACTTAGATAGGGACTTCCTCTTGTATTACAAGTTACAAGCTTTCGAGACATAGACCCCAGCAGAAAGGTCAAGGAAAGCCAAGCAAGTTGGTACAGGACAGCCCATGTTCCTTCCTATTTTTCAAGTGGCTATCCAGAGACCGAACAAAAAACATCTAATCTCATTTGTAATTTAATTCTGCCGTCTGTTTGTCGCGTCCCAACGTAATTGGAAACTGTCAACGTCAGGAAGATCCTGATTATTCTTACTAGTTCTTTTAAATTGACGGCCTTAAGGTACCTAGTTTAATTACGAATGTCCGACAAAGAGCGATAAACAGACATACGAGTCACGGTGGCACGAACAAAAAAAATTGAAATTCAACTTTTTTTTATTAGGAAAATTTGATTTAGCTAGGGATTTTCACTGAATCTTATTTTATCGATAAGTTGTTCTTTCTTTTGCCAGAAGTAATGTTTTGAGATAAATTTAACTAAATAAAGACTGATTTTTCAATACCCGGGTAACAGTATCTGTCAAATAAATGTTATCTTTATCCTTTTTTGACTGATGACCTTAGAATAAGAATGGTAATAATTTTAACTAATGGAAACTTTTAAGATTTAACTGAGTATTGAAAAATCAGCCCTAAGGCTAAGTTATAAGACAGTCAAGGTTTGAGAAATCGATTGAATAGGAAAACATAGTTGTAAAAGTTGTTTTTTGTTTAAATTTTATTATTCCAAAATAAATATATAAGTATCATTGCTGGGTAGTAATCAGCATATTTTTGTTGCTCTTTACCCTCTGACTTATCAGCTAATATGCAATAATATTGTAAAATTAGTATTCATCGTCATCATCATCATCAGCCTAATGTAGTCCACTGCTGGCCGTAGGCGTCTCCTATTAACTATGCGTATAGACGCATTAGGAGGTAAATGCCCGTAATCGCTACGCGGGGCAAGTGGATTGGCGATCGCAGTAATGTGTCCATTATGATGACGCTGCTGCCCATCATCAATCTTTTATCAAATAATGGTCAGTGACACTTCAATCCCTTAAGTAGTCGACTCTTACGACACCCTTAGTATTCACTTATCTATAAATTAATATCGGTTTTAGATAATTGACATTATTGCCACCGCGACTTCTATGTCTGGTGATAAAGCATTGCTGGCCGGTCGGATCAGATAACCGAAATTCAGATGCATGTAAAATATGCATTGCAATTGCAAAATAATGTTAGATGTAATAATGTTAACCAAGTTTGTTGACATTTGGCAGTGAGCGGGGCAAATTGCACGCAGAACTGATGACTGATGGGGAAAAACGTTTTTTAGTAGCAGGTGCATTCCACGAAAAAGTCCACCATTGTCCCGTACGAACACGGTTTTTCTCAAAATTGTGGTTTTATTGAAGTTCTCTTTCTTGACCAGAGGAGTCAAAAATTGCTCAAAAATATATATTACAACAAATAACTCGGGAAAATACTCAAACTATCGGAATATACACGCGTTTGTACGGGACAGCCCATGGAATGCTCCAGCAATGGTAAAGATACAGCGTGGGAAGACCCCAGATAAACTGGACCAACGATCTGGTCCAAGTCCCGAGAAACCCTTGGAAAATAGCGGGGAGTGGCCGTTCGTTGTGGAAATCCTTGAAGGATCAGTGTCCAGTAGTGTGCATCTTTTGGCTGAAATGATTATGATTATGAATAAAATGAAATTCGTTTGAAAAACGAATTTCTCTTTATAAACCACTGGTCTCTGAGACTACCAGAATAATTATACTCGTACAAAAACATGGTCTTACAATATTTATGTACATTTTTCTTAACCAGATTTGTTAGGAATGCAGCTTTAATTGAATTCTTTGGCCTTTACTATTAAAGGTATTTCATTTATCATTTCGGCACAGACAAGGACTAAAAATGTTTAAATCAAAACAATATTATATTTCGAAAGCAGGATCCTGCCAGTCACCAACTTTCAAATTGTCTTTACGTTTTAACAGTTTAATTTGTTAATTTAAGTTAAAGCTGTGCCGTCAATCAGTTTCTTTGTTATCGTCAAATGGATCGCGACCAAGAATTGATTAATTACCTGTTTATTCAAAACTGACGGCTTTGCTTAATTAATAACGGTTTATTAAAACGAAACCTTATTCGAATATTCAAATATCTATTTGATTATAATTTCCAATATCCCACCATTTTATCGAACTGATTAAATTATGTGTAGAAATAAGTATTTTGAAGAAGTACTACTTTTTACTATTAAATTCGAGCATCCGGCGAATATGGTCATGAAATGAAAATTACATATCTTCCAGTGAAATCTCATGATATACATTATCATCGTTATCCCTGATCTACCTCGCTGTACAACCCAGACTGCAAGTGTTGTAACCTCCGTGCCGCTGCCGGGGCCGCAGCCCTAGCGCCACGAATTCTCTGCGCTGTGGCGACATGACAGCTGCTTGTCATTAGTATTTACAAGAACAAAATTATTTTAGTGCATAGATTAAATGCTATTCTGTTTTCTGATATTCTTATTAAAAGAAGTGATATTGTGTTCCCGATAATATAAAACTGAAAAGTGTACCGACCGACTCTACAAACTCATCGGTGAGTATAAAAGGATTGTTCCGGGACAGAAGTGTTTTTTAATTTACTGTGTATTTCATATATTTACGTTTAGCTGTATTTTTTTTATAAGTGTTTAGTTTATAATTCTAATTTAATGTTACATAATGAGTTCCCCTTCCCATATACTGACTTGTCCTCATTGCCCCACATCAACTCGGAAGTTTACATCACACGGCCTTAAAATTCATATTAGTCGCCTACACAAGGACGCAGCTCACGCCGCTCGTCAGCGCCACCAGCCTTCGTCTGCACGCGCAACTTCCAGTAGTCAGCCCAGTCAACTCAGCCACGTCACTACACAGGTCACGCAATCATCAGGTATTACTCTTGACAGTCTCAGCGCCCTTAAAACATCCGTGCCGGTGCTCCGTCATGTACCAAAAGGGGCAAGAAACCTGGCAGCGGAAAAATTGTGTAACATTATTAATAAGTGCATTGAGACTAATGAAACTACCGATTGGTGCTCGCTACTAACCTTTGCATATTCGGCGCTTAGAGCACCTAATTTAGAGGGTCCTGGCAATCTCACTACTAAAGTGAAGCGTAATATACTTGCAATTGGTTCTTTACCGAGCTCTTCTGGAACCCTAGGAATCTTGGATACTTCCCGGCACATGCCATCTGTACTGAGGACTATCGAGTCCAAAGTATTCGAGGGTGATGTACGAGGGGCCGCTCGCCTGTTGATGTCAGACGACTCGATAGCACCTCTGGGTACTGAAACCCTTGCTTCCTTGCAGTCGAAACACCCATCGCCCTCCCGCCCTCTAACCTTCCCTCGGGAGCCAAATAGATCCTGTCAAGCCTTAAATGTCAATTT
The DNA here is from genome assembly GCA_025490895.1 of Thaumatotibia leucotreta. Taxonomy (NCBI): domain Eukaryota; kingdom Metazoa; phylum Arthropoda; class Insecta; order Lepidoptera; family Tortricidae; genus Thaumatotibia; species Thaumatotibia leucotreta. The sequence continues at coordinate 9,172 of JALPQI010021522.1, forward strand.
AGATGATGTGGTTCAAGCCTTAGGGACATTTCACAACGGCTCCTCGTCGGGCTTAGACGGTATTAGACCAGCCCATTTGAAAGAGTTAACCGCGAGCTCTGCCGGTGACAATGGGCAACGATTGCTAGAGAGTATTGTTAAGCTTTGCAACTTTTTGCTGAGTGGGCAACTTAACCCGGAAGTTTCTCCATATTTATATGGTGCGTCATTATGCGCCTTAACTAAAAAAGAAGGAGGCATACGGCCAATTGCTATAGGATGTACCTTTCGCCGTTTAGTTGCCAAACTGGGTTGCCGTGCGGTTAGGGAACGGATGGCTGGTTACCTCCAGCCCCACCAACTAGGCTTTGGTACACAAAAAGGGTGCGAAGCTGCCATTCACGCCACACGTACTTTTGCAGTAGAGCCTAATAACACCGATTGCGTCATCATTAAATTAGACCTCAAAAATGCTTTTAATTCTGTTGAAAGAGATGTAATTTTGAGTGAAGTGGAAGAACAGATACCTTCATTATATCCCTTCCTTTATCAAGTTTACCACTCTCCATCCAACCTATTTTACAATAATTCCCTGATAGTTTCTCAGGTGGGGGCGCAGCAGGGAGATCCACTGGGGCCGCTTATTTTTAGTCTTGCCATTCATAAGGCCATACAATGTTTAAGGTCACCTCTTAATGCTTGGTACCTTGACGACGGAACTTTGGGTGGCAAGCCAGACATTGTAAAGCAAGATTTGGCCCTACTTCTTCCTCGTCTTAAAGAGTTGGGACTGGAAGTAAATGCGTCGAAATGCGAATTGTTCTGCTGTGGACCCGCTTCCTCATCACTGTTAGCGTCTTTCACATCCATCCTCCCTGGCCTCAGAGAATTGTCACGCAGCACGTTTTACCTTTTGGGCTCTCCGATATTCACAGAGGCTATTCCAGAGGCTATGGAGACAAGGAGGCGGCTCATTTTGTTAGTCCAAGAGCGTCTTAATAATATCGGCGCCCATGTCGCCCTGGTCCTACTAAGAATGTGCTTTGCGGTCCCAAAAATAATGTATCTCTTAAGAACTACCCCAACATGGTTATTTCCGGCTGAAGTATCTTCTTTTGACAATGCTTTAAAGGACACCGCAGAAATTATTCTGAATGTATCACTTTCTGATGATCACTGGAGTCAAGCTTCTTTGCCCATACGACATGGAGGCTTAGGTTTACGGCGAGCAGGGGACGTGGGACTGCCTGCATTTCTCGCATCGGGACATGGCGTCGGTAGCCTGGTCTCTAAAATTTTACATTCTCACGATGGCACTGTAGCCATTCCCTTTTTGGCTGATGCAATGACCAAATGGACACAACGATACCCGGTTGCCGCCATACCTGAGGATCCGCAGGTTCAAAGAGCCTGGGATGACATTGGTGCCAAGAGAGAACTGGATCGCCTCATTGCCGCTGCCGCGGGTGTAGATTTAGCTAAACTCAAGGCGGTATCAAGACCAGAAGCTGGAGCGTGGTTGCAGGCTTTGCCCGCACCTCACCTAGGAACACTACTCGACAGTGACTCAATGCGTGTGGCCGTAGCTTTCCGCCTGGGCTGCGATGTTTGTATACCCCACCAATGCATCTGCGGGTCCATGGTGGAAGCGAATGGCCATCACGCACTGAGTTGCTGTCGCTGTTCAGGAAGATTTAGTCGGCATCACGCTCTAAATGATATCGTCCGGAGGGCCCTAATCTCCGCCAATATCCCGTGTGTCCTAGAGCCTCCAGGTCTCTGTCGCACCGATGGTAAACGCCCTGACGGACTAACTTTAGTACCGTGGCAGAGGGGACAATGTCTGCTTTGGGACGCCACGTGTGTGAGCACTTTTGCTGCGTCACATCTAAGCAGAACAGTGCGAACCGCTGGTGCCGCTGCCGAGCTTGCCGCGTTCAAAAAGCGACAAAAATATATGACATTGTGCAATAGTTACTTTTTCGTGCCTCTTTCATTTGAAACAACTGGATGCTGGGTTCTGAAGCAATTTCGTTCATCCGAGAAGTTGGACGTCGTATATGGGAGAGGGGATCTGACGCCCGCGCGGGGGTGTACCTGGTGCAAAGGTTATCCATCGCCATTCAACGTGGTAACGCTGCTAGTGTGATGGGTACCTTCGCTCCAGGTACAACTCGTGGCGGACTTTTCGAATAATTTAAGTTAGATAGTTTTATTCACTATATTTAATTAGTTTTATATTATCCTTATATTTCATAGGTTTAAGTGTTTTATTTTTATAAATGCGTCAGATTTTGTATTATTTAGGTATTTTTTAATTAATTTAATGGTTTTTAGCGTAATTTATTATCCAATAAACTTTTTTGATAAATTATATTTTTAAGATGTCATATACCAAAGAAAAAAGATCTCGTTCGGAAATGTTTAAAGAGGGATTTGAAGCTACGTACTCAACTTTTGCTACTGCAGCCTATATCATTCGGCTATCCGTTTTCATCTTTCTTCGTATCACAGTAACCTCTCATATTTAAGGTTCGAGGCCTTTGACCATATTAAGCAGAAGAAAAGGGTTTGAATTCCACCTTGAAACCGTGGATTACATTTTTATTTTTATGTACAAGACCATAAAATCCATATTTTGTTAAACATTTTACTGTTACATTCTTTACTGCGCTAAAACTTGAACCTCATTTGAATAAGTAGGATTTTTACTAGAAATGTTTTGTGTTTATATATTATACAGTTCATTTTTCTCGTGACGGAGAATCGTATCATTTATTGCACTGAAAGTCTCAGTAATAAAATACTTTAACGAACATTCCAAGGAAAACTTTTTAATATGATTGCTCAGAAAGAATTCCATTAGACCAATACAATTTCATTCAAACATGTACCTTACCTTGTGTTACAAAAGATTCGTTTTCGTAAAACAATTTGGTGCCGTGACCAGGATGAAAATTAAAACTTTACAGAAATATAACTACCGACTCTATTTTGTTTTTTCATACGCGACCTCCATATTGCAAGTGTAATGCTGTACGTGCCCAGTTTTATAAAATACTGTATATTTTATAAAAAAATGCTTTAGTAACACACACGAGCTTTTTTTTTGTAAAATCACAAGAAACAGCTTATTCTATCTTCATCAGATCCGACCTGGAAGGCTACCATTATCTTTTAATTGGATCCAATTTAGATTCTGCTTGTCCGTTTGTGGCAGTTATTCTATGGATCTGACACATGGCGATTCAGATTAGGTCGTAAACCGAGATAGCCCCCCTCGTATCCACCATTGGAATATGAATATTACAATAACCGTTTCCTGAGTTTTTGACTCATTGCTATAATTTCTCTCTGTTTTCTACCTATACCTGTTTTCAGCAATCTCTTTCCAGCTACTGTCGTACCACACGGCATTTCTAACGTGACCAATTCTAAAATATTTGCTACACAAAAAGCTAAACGAGTCCTATTGTCCACAGAAACAACGACGGCGCTAGTTGGCGAGACAGCGCGCATAAAATGTCGCATAGACAGCGCGTCTTGCGGAGAGATGCATAGCGTGAAGTGGTACAAGAACGATACGAGAATATACGTGTATTCGGCGTCAAAGGGAGCGGCCATCAATAGGCCTGAAGGCGATATGATGACAAGGTAAGAGTAACAATAAGTATATAAAATGGAATATTTGCTGAAAAAGCTCATGGATTTGATTTGGTGCGCTAAACTTTTACCCATTTATTCATAAACGTCTCCTAACATAGCAAGTCACTAAGTATTGTTTGTCCGATTTAGTATTTTCAATATGCCTTTAAGATAACAATAATAAGCTGCTCAAAAATTAGGAGAAGATTTTGATTAAGGGGGTTAGTTTCTGTAATTACTACATTAAGCCTTAACTGTATCAATGAATACATAATTGTTTCATCAATTCAAGCACTCTCATCAATCCTCAAATGTACAATACATCTTAAATAATCGGTATTATCATTGAATACATAAAAATATCTCAATGTAAGGTTTTATAAATTATTTTCTTACCAATACAAAATGAAATAAAAAAGTGAGATGTACTTTAGCAGCACAGAATCTTGATCTGGTAAGAAAACAGTCATAAACCTTAATACAATACTGAATACAAATAGTATTTAGTCATATATTTTATATAACACTAACTCGATTCGAATGTGAATCAAATTGCAATGAAACTGTAAACTCGGTTAATGATGATCATAAATCCTGTATCGCTGCGTGATGATCGCGTAAATATCGGTGATCGAAATACAATATCCACCATTGCAGTGCCGTAAGTCATTAACTTAAAGCGGGCGAATAATATCCTCGTGGCTACATTATGTCAAATTTGCTAATTTAAATGGAAATTGGTCTAATTGATATTGAAAATTTATTAAGGCTTACCTATGTACTTTGGGTAGAAATCTCAGGAGGTTAAAGAAGGAAAGAGTTAAAGCAGGCTAACTTTGTCCTCGTGGCTACATTATGCCAAATTTGCTAATTTAAATGGAAATTGGTCTAATTGATATTGAAAATTTATTAAGGCTTATATACTTTGGGTAGAAACCTCAGGAGGTAAAGAAGAAAAGAGTTATCTCTCATCATGAAAAAAAAAACTGAAAAGATTTCCATAGAGATATAAGTGTACCAAAAATGTCAGATACGCATCCTCCTGCGGCCCAGACAATAAAATTTGCAACTGAAGTTTGAATGAACAATGTCTGAAATAGAATAGATTTTTTTTTTGTATCAAAAGACCTTTTGCTTATAAAAGCTTCTAATCGGCAGGAGGCAACATACATTGTTATCTTTAGAAATATAATATAATATATCATAAGTTTAAAAACAAGATTGAATGGCCGAAGGGTGCAGGCATCAGCCGCGAAAGCTGAGTACGTGGGTTCGATCCCCACCTCGGACGTTAGGTGACCTTGGTCGATTTTCTTTTTTTTTTTCTTTGGTATATGACATCTAATATTTATAATTTAAAAACAAACTTCATTTTGACTTTTAGTTTTGTTAAAGAGTGTTTCTAAGGACAACAAACCTTTATATTATCAGTGTTTAATTATTTATCATGTAAACTTAAATTTTTGACCACCCAATATTTCAGAACTTTACAAATCCTTACGAAATAACTACCTATAGTAGTACCAGTAGGGTTACCTTAAAGAATATTTGAAAACGATTTGATTTGTTTTACTAAATTTTGATGTCTCCCAAACCGCTATCGCTTGCATTTCCGCTGCCGCTTCATCTCATCGATTAAACCGCTCTTGTACGTGCCCGCCACAAAAGCACGTAGCAACATTATCAGAGAGTTTAGTTAATCAACTTATTGTATTGTAGTTCGGTCACTCGGGGCCGGTCGGGCGACGTCGGGTAATCTCGTTAGTCGTGAATAAGTGCAAATTAGGTATTGTTTAATCATCATCATCATTTCAGCAGTGATCGGCACAATCAGTGCAAAACTTTAAGAAAACTTGTCAAGTACCTATATACAAAATCGATAAGGATTTTGTGTGTTTGAGCGTTACTCGAGCATACCGGGAATGAGTTTCTTTTCAGTTTTCTTAGAATTTTCCTTTTATAAGCGTCTATGGTATATAGTACCTTTCTACTATAGTATAACACATAGAGTTAATGTAATACATTTTTTTATCCGAAGAAGGAAAAGGTTCTCAATTTGACTGAATTGTATTAGTTTTACGACGAATTTAGATAGACAACGCTTAAATACAAAAAAAGTAAATAAACATGTTTTGGTATTGCTGAACCAGTAAAATATTTAGACCGTTTTAACTATGAAAGCAATAAACATATTCGTTAGGTACTCATACTATTGCTTGGTGCAGTAGAGTATGCCAAACGTAATATTACAATAATATATTTAAATAAATGTTACACTTTTTTTGTGAGCGTTATTTGACTAAATAACTACGGTTGATATTAGTACACATTCCGAATAATGTAATCGTAAATTTGGAATTTTAATTAAGTAAAATTTACATTTTAACGATGTAATTATCTCATTAAAAATGTTATGTTTTGGCTGTATTTGATGCTGTTATTATTCCAAAACAATAAAAGCATAATCAACAAGGTTAAATGAAATGCACAAATAGTAAATGGTAATATAGATTCTGGAACATTCTAACACAAAACAACCTAATAATTATACATATTTGAGTCATCTCTTTCACGCCCGTCACTTAGTATTAAAAACCGATGCACGCGCATATTCATATTTTTGTTACAAGGGCATACATTCTTGTTGGAAGGCAATGCCCATAATCGCCACGCTGGGCAAGCGGGTTGGCGATCGCAGCAATGTGTCCACTATGATGACGCTGCTGCCCATCATCATTCAATGTGTGACACTTCAATCCCTTAGTCGACTCTTACGACACCCACGGGAAGAGTTGAGGTGATGACAAATGTATTCTCAATATCGTCACTACACGGCTAGTTGCGATTCCCACGAGAAGAGTTAGGATGGTGACAAATGTTTTCTTACTGTCACGGGATGATTTTGCTTTAATTTGATTAGAAAGACGGAATTATTTTAATTCCGTCTTTCTCTTTCCGTCGTTTTTGTCTGTAATCTTTATTACTTTTGACATTGCTTTATAAGGTTAATTTACATAATTTTATTTTAAAATTTTTCATTTAAGTAATTCAGATCAGTTCAGACGATCCGCTTTAGGTGAATAATTATAAAGTATTTGCTGCTTTATTTCTTACTTGTATTTTGTCATTTTATGTAATTTGTATTGACGAGCACAATGTGGATTCTTATGGATTGACTACAATGTAATTTATATAGTAATCAAATGTTCTGCAAATATATAATAAATAAATCTAAATCTACTAGTTCTACCAAGTGGTGCACTTTTGTAAAGTGACTAGCGTTTAGAAATCCAATACAAAATAACTTGCAAATACAAACACTCGTTACTAACGCTGAGTTTGAATAACACTGGTTCTTTTACAAGAATTAACAGTTCAGTAAAAGATGTTACCTTAAGTTTTCAACATTAAGACAGGAATAAAATAAACATGGTCTCCGTAACAGACGTTTAGGCGAGTTTTAAGCAGTAAAAGCTAATTGCTCGGTTAAGGAAACAGTTTGTCGGCTAGTTATTGTGGGCTTAATTTTGGGTTTTGAACTGCTGAAGTTTGTATGTTTAAGTATGAAATAATGTCGTACCATTTCGACTCGCATATTATTATGCTGGCTGCTCAACTATAAGCTAAGATTTTGTTATAAACTTTATGGTTAAAGCTTTTATTACATGTTATTGCAGATAGTAACATTGGAGGCATGGTCTTGTAAGTATGTAAATATCTTGGGACATCTTACACAAATCGGCCTTGTCCCACGGTAAGCTTAACCAAGGCTTGTGATGTGAGTACCAAGCGACGATATAGATAATGGATAGATACATATAGATACTTAGCCATGGCCAAGGAACAAATATTTCTGATAAATAAATCCACAAATAAAGCCGGGAGTCTTTACCAACTAGGCTACGGAACTACGGTGAAATCATTGAGCTTTTTAGTTTAGAGTGGTTTACTTTAACTAATCAAATAGTGTGAACACTGTCCACTGGACAGTGCCCTAATATCTTATTTTAACTTTAAAAATACAAGAACATAATAGTACATTGTGTATTAAGTGCGGTAAATAAGAGTTTGTGTATTTTTTTTTCTTATACCGCCCGTGGCACGCACAATTAATGTTTTTCATCACACCTGTGAGCCAAAAAAAAAGAAAATACAACATTATTATATTTCACAAAACTACCCTAAAATGGTATAAATCCTTTCTCAAAATCAGGGATGACTTAAATTTGTTATTTTTATAAAAGACCCCTAGATAATGCGACGTAATATTGTATGAAAATCCTTGACAGCCCTAGGGTTTATTGTTGCATCTGGGTCTGATGAGAAATATTATTTTTAGTACAGATGGTGCGTTTTTAAGGCTCTAGTGATAGAAGTGTGTCATTTTACGTCAGGTCCAAAACTTCGGAGGGCCATCTGCTAAAAAACGTCGTACGAGACACGTGCTAAAACGAATTTCGTAACTTTTGTCGATTTAAAACAATCCCTATCGGTCGTGTTTTAAAACATCGCCACTCGTTTCAAATTTGATGTTTTCGCACTTGTGTCGTAACGTACTATTCAAAGTTGGCACCCAACGTGGGACTTGGCTTTGAGTGCCGAACTAGTTTTTTTTAACAAGTGTATTCATTCCTTGTTAAAAAAACATACGTACTCCTCACTATCTAAATATGTAGGTATCTTAAGTACTGGTATTGAATCAGTACAGAAAAAAAATTGCGCTATTCATTGTTGTTAATAGGACTTATAGTCATACGTATCCTTTTTAGTATTTTTTAAGGATTTTGATGGGTGCCCAAAAGTACCGGATCCGGTCGAAAAACCGGATCAAGCAGAATCCGGTTGCAATCCATAGTTAGGAAATGTTTATGAAAGAGGTGGCAAGTATAAATTCTAGTATACGCCAGTATTATACGAGCGATATTTACAGTTGTGTAGCCAATTCGTTCCTCTCACAGTTGAATCCAAGCTCATGAAAACCCACTTCACTCTTAAAAGCACCACAATACCACTAAATTAGTCACAGCGACAAACTCCCAAATATTTTCCGCCGTAACTAGTTGTAACCAGTGAGCGTCGGAATTGGCACATTTAGCACTGGATTCCCGTCGCTTCATCCAGTTCAGTGAAACCAGTTAGAGCTGTCACCGAGCAGGCCTTTGCGTATGAAAGCATTCTGCGGGTGTCGTAAGAGTCGACTAAGGGATTGAAGTGTCACTGATCATTTTTGATAGCGATAGATGATGGGCAGCAGCGTCATCAATGTCATCATAGTGGACACATTACTGCGATCGACAATCCGCTTGCCCAGCGTGGTGATTATGGGCACTTACCTCCTAATGCGTCTATACGCCTAGTTAATAGGAGAGGCCTACGTCCAGCAGTGGACTATCACAGGCTGATGATGTGATGATGATGATGATGAAAGCATTAGGAGCAAATGCCTGGAGGTAGGTTGGGATTCCCAGTGTCACGTGACATCATCAGCCTATTTCAGTCTATAGCTGAACATTCATGGGCCTCTCCCATTTCACCAACGCGAATTAGAATGCGTTAGGAGGTAAATACCCATAACCACCACGCTGGGTAAGCGGATTGATGGTCGTAGTCCACTGTGGTGACGCTGCTGCCCATCATCAATCTAGTATCACATAATGATGAGTGACACTTCAATCCCTCAGTCGACTCTTATGACACCCGCAGAAAGAGTTGGAGTGGTGACAAATTTAATGTATTCTTATTGCCGTCACCACACAGCCCAATGGTTTTACGGTAGTCCAAAGCTCGCCAACATTTATAAAGCTATTGCAACAGCTGTATTAGGATCGGAGGCTCTATAGAGGTAATTGTGAGACTAATTGCTGCCTGTGGACGTGCAATATAGAGGTAATTTAAAGGCGATATAAGCGCTAAAGTTTACGTTGGGTGAACGTTGGCTAGTTCAGTGTAAAATAAACGCAACATTAAGCTTCATGTTACGAAACTTATTCAAAGTTCCTGAAATTTCAATTGTTATTACTGCGTCACAGATACAAATGTTTCTTAAAAATGAAATCCTTTAGTGACTGATTCTTTGTATTTGTCAGCCTCTGTAGCCTAGTTGGTAGTGACCCTGCCTACGAAGCTAGAGGATCCGGGTTCGAATCCCAGCGAGGACATTATTTGTGTATTTAAAGTATTTATATCACAAATATTTGTTCCTCGGTCGTGGCTAATATGTATGTTTTTAGGTAAATGTATGTAATAAATCTTTTATATATTTTACCGTCGCTTGGTACTCACATGACAAGCCTTAATTGAGCTTACTGTGGGACTAGGTCGACTTGTGCTAAATTTCTCAAGATATTTATTTATAATTAAATACTTAGGTCACTGGTTTTTTAAGATGTAAGTTCATAGATCGAGTGTTTGGTATTTAATTTAGTTTTTTTTTAATGTCAGCAACGGTTCTTCAATATGAAGTTAGAAATCCAATAATTTAAAGTGGTAAAACGCCTCTAGAACTCTTTGTAGAGTTGACTATAATCTGGATAAAAACGTCAACACAATAAATGTTATTTCAAAAACTTTGAAACGTATACTTGTGATTCTGATCTCATATCTATCGAATATCCATCCACAACTATAAAAATTATAACAGGCGAAGGTGATTTCAATAATAATGATAATAGTCTAATGTGAATCCTAGCGTAATGTATCTGAATGAAATATTTTGCACAACCCTAGCTATTTCCAATCCTCAAGGGACCAACAGAGCTGATCGCTTCGAAAAACAAAACACTATACTAACGCGAGCAACTCATCTGTGCCTATACATCCTCTTAATTTAACTCTCCAATTTTCTGCACACCATTTTCACCTTAATGCTGTTCGCATTTAAGGCGAATTTCGTATCAAGTGGTTTACGTTTTGGTGCATTTAGGGTTGTGCCACGCATTTGTTAGTTCGGTGATCGAAAACAATGGATGCTAGTCACAATAAACAGAGAATGGACGGCATTAGAGCCTTTGAATGGGTTGATTTGTTAATTAGCAGAAATTGTTTCCATTTGGGACTGTTTGAAATGTATTCCTGTAGTGTTAACAGCCTTGGTTTACAGCCTGTCTACATTTTGTTGTTCATTGTTCAATAAGCCGAAATAGCCTTCTGATAAATGTATGAAGAGATTCTCATCTCGTAAATATATTATGGGACATGACAGTCTTATACGAAGTAACCTAGTCTCACTGTGAGCTTAACCCTAAAATGGGCAATTAAAAAAATCGTGCGTTCTAGCCTCCTTGCCATTGAGAAGAGAAGAAAATTCTGTCTTAAAAAAATATAAAAAATGGGTCGAAGACTATGTTCATTGACGCAAACATTGCCAAATTAAAGTTTGTGTTGTGGGCACCCAATATTTTTTTGTTTTTTATTTTAATATATTTTATTGCTAAATGTCAATACAATTTTTTTCAAAAAGAGATTTTCGTGCACTTTTTGTAGTTGGATCTATTGTAAATAACTCTTATTAGTACAGGAACTCATTATTTCACACTTCATTTACTAACTTCGTAAAATTATAAAAAATAATATTAAAATACATAAAATAATTATTTAAAAACAAACTATTATCTGATAAAACCTCTTTTGTCATGGGGATTATACATAAAAACACAAAAAAAATTATCGTTACTCAACAAGTGCAATAAAAGGTTTTTTTATCTATTTTTTTATAAGAAACCTGAATATGTCTCACAGTATTTCGCACATGAGATATAAGATACAATTGTTCAAAAGAAATCCCAACTATCTGCTTCAATACAACAAGAAAATTTGAAATAAGACAACAAAAACTATTTCGCCCAAAACCTCCAGGTGTATCTTTCCCAAGAAAAATCTACCCTAAAACCTTTGGCTCTTACGTCACTAAACAGTGAATTTGTATTGAAATTGAGTTAGTAATGACGTAAGCGCCTCATGCAATACGTTTTATTTTCTTTGGATATGTAGTAAATAGGCTTCCATTCCAACAGAAACAAAGATCCTTTCAAGTTCCCAAATGTGTCTGAAGTTTATCCTCGATACAGCTAAAACACGCAATGGCTTGAGATGGAGACTTCCGTACAAGCTGATTTTAGAAAAAAAAACAACGTTCACCATCATCATCATATCGGCCGAAAGACTTCCACTGCTGAACATAAGCCTCCCCCAAAGATTTGCCAAAATGACCGGTCCTACGGCACCCACATTTAACGGGAGTCCCTTTACCAGGTCATTAGTCCACCTTGTGGGAGCCCATGCTGTACCATCCGCCCTAACAGCCATCGGTTCTACGGACATACCGGCTATATCGATTGCTGTAGTCTGCTGCGGATGGCCTCAATTCTAATACGATCTCACAAAGAGAATCCTAGATTATGTTATCTCTCCATTGCCCTTTAGGTGACATCATCATATCAGCCGAAAGACGGCCACTGCTGAACATAGGCCTCCCCCAAAGATTGCCACAATGACCGGTCCTGCGCCACCCGCATCCAGCGGACTCCTGCGACCTTCACCAGGTCATCAGTAACATGTAGTAACATGACAAAGATGACTAAAATAAATAACAAAATATACAAAGAATAAGAGAATAATTATGTAGGTATGCATTGTGTCTATCTGCTCAATACCTAATAACAGCAAAATTAATAAATATCAATCAATCAATATTATGTTATTAAGAACAATCCTCAAATAAACATAGAAAATATATTTGCAGTTAGTCGTAGTATAGAATTTATTAAGTTAATTATCATTTTAGTTACTGATCATATTTTTAAATCTTTTAAGTTGATATTGGGAACAAAATCGCATATACTCGTAATACAAATATGTATAAACAATGTAGTAGTGTGTGTATGTATATTATAAAATATTATATGTTTTGTAATAAACTGGGAAAAAATGTGTTTAAAATTTGGCATAGTTCGTAATAGCGCTCACAATGCCACCTAGACTTTAAAAATGTCCTTGTAATTTAGAAAAGTTCACGAGTACAAGACTTTTTTTGAAAATAGATTAAAACTTACAAGAAATGAAAATGACTTGAGACAGTAAATTCTTCGCTTGCATTATAAACCCATGACCCACATTTGTAGACCTGCCGGCGTCCATAAATCAGGTTGAATCCAGCAAATCCACGGACTGTTAGATCTACCTGACTTTGATTTGTGGAGACATTAGAGAAAACGACGCTTATTACATACGAATCAAGGGCCAAATTACCCTGAGGTGGATGTTCTATCTTTGATCTCGTTTGTGGGACTACGGCTTTAGAAGTCATTAGGTGTAGTGAAATGATTTAGTTTAATTGCTTGCCTGATGGGTAAGTAATTATGTAATGCAAATATTTTAGAAGGTACTTCATTTCTGTTTGAGTTGTCTTACCAAGTTATATTAACATTTCTGCGGAGTTTCCGATTGGCGTAAGTTTGCGAGTTACTTAACGTGTCATGTCAATTTCATAAATTCTTCCTTTTTCCATTTCACCCTAGAAGTAAACAGAAGACAAACTTGATATGATAAATAAATATTATGGGATAATATTACATAAATCTACCTGGTCTCACGGTGAGGTTAATAAGTCTTGTGTTAAAGGTACTCAGACTCAACGACGATACATACTACATTCGTACTTAAAAACCTAAAAAACAGCCAAGATCAAGAAGCAAATATTTCTGATAAACGCACAAATAAATGCGTTCGTCGGGATTCGAACTGGGAATCTCTAGCTTATAGTGTCTATAGTATGACGTCATGCATCCCTACGACACGCCTTAGTGCTACGTCATCTCTTCACGTCAGACTACGTCACACCGCGTCACCGCTGGCAAACGAAATGGTATACCGTTGTTTTAAGTGATTGAGTAACCAATATTGATACGTTATATAAATGATGAGTAAAAGCAATCGCTACCTTTACTTGTGGACAATCTTTATTTCCAAATCAGATTGGATGAACATTTAGTTTAAGTACTTATTGTAATTTCGCACTAAATATATTATATTCTGTAGCACAGACATCTTATAAATTATCTTCTTCGCTACAGCCACTCCGTACAAATATAATTACCCCCTTATTCACAAACGTCTCTTAAATTAGCAAGCCTTTAAGCATTTTTTTCCCTTTCGGAATCATCAATATGTCCATAAGACCGAAAGGGATAAACAATACTTAGCGGCTTGGAGAGGATACGTTTATGAAAAAGGGGGTTAGTGTGTATTTTTTGTTAATAATAGCTTAATTGTAATACTAGTATAAAACCCGCAGAAATTATATTCACAGCACATTTTCGTATAATATCTTTCTATTCATAGCTCTTAAGCAAATAAACGTTCAACAACGTAAAAACAAGCACAATGCACACAATTTTCTGTCGTAAAACTGAAGCACAAAAGAGGCTATACGAGACGATATAACCTAGTCAGTAAGCTTAAATTCAATATGCCTGCACTAAGCCGAAAGAGCGGCAGTAAAACTTAATTTTTAAGTCTAGAAATGTAGGTTACTCGCTCAGAAAACTAGGACATGCATAGTTAAGCAAACATACGGCTTATTTGTCCGAGTGGACTGCATAATTTAACTTTCGGGATCTTAGTTTCGAGACTGCCTTTACGTCGTCTTCGGGTCGCTACGAATTTGTAGTTTTACCTTTTGGATTGAGAAATGCTTCATTGCAGGGAAATCTGTCTTTAGTTTTATGTTTGTTGGGAGTTCGTGAACAGATAGATTTCAAAATGTGGCAGTTTCTTTTAGCTTTAAGATACGATGAAATGCTTAATCAGGAGAGTTGATCGTGTTAGAGAAAAAAAAATCTTAAATTTATCCTGTGCCAAATATTATCGAATATTCTTTAAGTGTCTTAGTTAATTTCTTAGTCAAAATTATGAGAATAGAAAATAACAGGTTGAACAGGCTTAAATCTATCATGTACACAGAAACCATTTAATGTACTAAAAGTACAAAGCACAATTAAAGACGTTCGTAGTAATTGTATATTAATTATAGTTTTCAAATGTCACATTTACAAGCTAAATACATGTTTCACAAGGTAATGTAATACCCCTATACTTTGTCTATGTAAATAAATATGTTTATTTGAATTTATTTTATTGGATTCACATATTATTTACAGTTAACCTACATATAACATAGCTTTATTTGAAGAACAAAATATTTGAACTGCGTTTGCAGTTAGTTCAACTAACGTCGTGTTTCGACCAGTTTAAAACTTGAACCTATATTTCAAAGTTACTGTATCTACAGCAGAACCAAATATTCATGAAACAGTGCGGGCGCCAGTTTCAATCGGCAGTTAGTGGAACGTTAATTCCATCATGAGTCTCCCCTGACCGACATTGCTCGCCGAAAACTGTATTTTCAGTTGAATCAGCTGTTTTCAACAGAGAGGGTAAACTAAGCAGTGAGAATAAACGCTTATCCCCTTATTCATAAACGTTTGTTAACTTAAAAAGCCGCTAATAATTGTTTGTCCCTTTCGGTCTTAACAATGTGTCCATAAGAGCAAAAGGGACAAGCAATTATTAGCGGTTTGTTAAGTTAACAAACGTTTATGAATTCTTATTCATGGGTTACTTATTTTTAGTTTTTTAAATAGCGGTTGCTGACAAGCGTGCATGTGCTTTAGGGTTTCGTAGTAAACTAGGAACTCTTATAGTTTCGTGGGTCTGTCTATGCGTCCGCAGCATAGCTCAATGGTCGTTAGTGCTAGAAGTGGAATAAAATATAGTTTTTTTTACTATATTTTACTTTTTTTGTTTTTTTTTGCTGAAAGCCTATAGTTGGTGTGAGGTTTTTTTTTATCTGAAATAGGCTTACTCATGGCCACAGACTAGCCAAGAGCAGAGACGTGGCCTACAATGGAGTGAGTTTGCCCAGAAGGTGCCTATTCACCCTTGATTTAAAGGTTGACATTTTGAAGGGTTATATGATCTCGGAAATATAGTATCGTTAAATAGGTAATTTTGAAAGAAAGTATTTTAACTCAATATTTTGGGAGATAACCGCTCCAGAATAAAAAAACGACTCACCCTCTCTAACGTTTAATCCGTGGGTCCAAAAAATATGTATTACTTAATGCATCAACAATTAGCTTATAGATTAGTTTAAAATGAAACAATTTAGAACATAATTGGCCCAACTTATTAACCACAGTAAAGATACTCGTTTTCGCGAACGCTGTATGACTCAATAATGAAAAACGATCTTTTAACCCTATTTTGAAAAGGCGATGATACCTACCAATGCAGACCTCTGGGATATGAGTTCATAAATAATGCGGCGCGCTGCGCTCCAGTTGAGCTTTTTGATACCATTTCCTGGTTTAATATTACTTTACTAGTAAAATTAGTACATGGAACGCAACAGACAATTTCTGAACAAGATTGTACATTTAGATTACAACTACAATATTGATAAAAATTTGGTTTTTTTGTTTTCAAATTAAATAATAATAAAATAATACGTTGTCAATTAATACGGCTTAGGTGGAATTTTTCATAGAAAAGACTGAAAAACATTTTATTATAATTTTCACCCAATCTAAAAAACATGGAACTTTATCGTCAAATGACTCCGTAAGCATAAAAAAGGGAAACCGCGATTAAAAAATTTTATTATCATACATTTCAGACGGTATTTTTAAACTTCTACATGATTATGAAATAAAACTATGAAAACAGATAAACTCGCGTATATTGACTAATTATAACTTCATTCCGACGTTTCAAACACTTTACAGGGTTCGTGGTCTGCGGATGACTGACAATGGAGGAAATTTGATAGATCTACTTCCATCAAAATAAGAAAAAAAAAAGAGTTTATCCGTTTTCATAGTTTTATTTCATGTGTAATCCTCGCGGTAACCGAAGAAAATATTTTCTACATAATTATTTTATTGTCTACAAATCAATCTTAAGATAATTTTAATGATTTTTTCGATTCAATGAAAAATGTAACAGGAAAATGCCAATACAACCCGATTTCAAAAAATATTCTACCTGTACTATAAATATTTAGAAAAAATATTTCAAAATAAGCATATTTACATTATTTTCGATGAAAAGTTCCACCAGAATTCATTGACCGAGAATGTATTTATTTTACATGCTTTTATTTTTTGCGATAGACTCTATTGGCATATAAAATAAGAGTGACAGAATGTAGCTACATCTTCATAATGACTAGATATAAACCTTATACATGTAATATGTGCTGAACAATATATGTTTATCAGCACGTAATATTTCTAGTGCATTCATATCACGAATAAGATCCAATATTACATTTTTCTTTGCCTGCATCTTCATATTTTATTGTTCACGTGAAGGAATGGAATGGAGGTGACTTCTCTTTAAACAATTTCATACACCTTTCTAGTCATGTATCACTTTATATAAAGAATAAATCTTCCTGTTTGTAACGATTTTTACTCTATATTTAATTTATTTAAACTTTCACCATTATCACTCATATTCTGCCTGCGACCATGGTTGTAACGTCATGCCCAAAATGTCAGGACAAAATTAAACGTATGTTTACGCGATTAAGACGTTGGTCGTTAATAGTACATTGTGCATCAAGGGAGGTAAGTACGGAATTACTAACGAGACTTTTTATGACTCGAGTTAGTATTCCGCTTATCGACCTTCATGCATACAATGTTTTTCATCACACTTGCCGACAAAAAAAAAGTTTAAGACAAAAAATTATTAAATAACGTACTGTCATTTATATTACCTTAGCGAATTTCACTTTTCTGTTACTCCCGCTATGATTGCAAGCAATGGCGCGCTTAGATGGGAAGTGTGAAAAATATCTTTACTAAGCTGAAACTTCGTTTTGAAATATCAGTCTTACTAAGCTTATCATAGTGTCTCTATTAAGTAATAGAGATTCCAGCCTCCAAAGAGCCTCCCGCATTTCGGAATGGGGCAAAAAGTAGTCTTATTACTTTTGTCAATTACATTTGTATGTGTACCGTAAAGCCGGGTTACTTTGGCCCTAGGGGGTAACTTTGGCCCAAAATTAAGTTTATCATAAAACCAAAGCATCGCATAAATTACATGATGTATTGTTATCAGGCGTTTTAGGTATGCATTTTGCATCCCGACACATACTAAAACTGTTAATTTTAAATAAGTCTGCCCGTCTGTCGAACTTTTTGTCTATCACATTTTTACGCGAAAACTGCTTAACCGAATAACACGAGAGCGGCTATGAATATACTTTGAGATATTAGGAACATCATGAAGTAAATAACTAAATAGGTTTTAATACAAAAAACCGGCCAAGTGCGAGTCGGACTCGCGCGCAAAGGGTTCCGTACCATTATCAATTTATTATTAAAAAAATACAGTTAAATCAACCTACCTCAAAAACTATAGAAGATAATTTAATCAAACCAAAAATCGTTGATAGAGTTTATTAATGTGCATAACATATATTTTTTTTTTAATTTTATATCGCGTAGTTTAAAAAATAGAGGGGGGGGGGACACATTTTTCAGACTTTGAGAGCTGATATCTCGAAAACGATTTGCTTAAATAAAAATGAGATTTATGAACCTTTATATCATTTTTAAAGACCTTTCTATTAATACCCCACACGCTTATATACAAGTAAAAAAAATGTTTCATCCCTCAGTTACATGTATGGAGGGCCCCCACCCCAATGGTTTTTTTTACAATTTAGTATCATAATCTTGTAGCGGTTCATACAACACATATCCTTAATAAATTTCGTTACTGTAGCATTTATAGTTTCCGAGTAAATTGGCTGTGACAGACGGACAGACGGACAGACGGACATGACGAATCTATAAGGGTTCCGTTTTTGCCATTTTGGCTACGGAACCCTAAAAAAATATTTAATGGAAGTTAGGTATCTAAAAGTTGTAAAAAGCACAGCATAAAAATGTTATATGTCGACGAAATTCAGGACAAACGTGAGAATTAATCGAAATAAGAAGTATGTGAAAAGACTTTTATGATGGAGTTGTAAATTTATATCATAATAATTATTTTAGTTTGCATTTGTCATTATGATGAAATCTTAATTTTACTGCAATAAAACAAACAATGTGTAAGAGGAAGTGGTGCTATTTTATACGTTATTTGTCTAAACATGTTACTTATTTTCATAATTAATAAGCGTTACGCTACAACACGAAAATAAGTCATGGGCCAAAGTAACCCTCCCGAAGATATTACTTTAGCCCAAACTTTACGAAACAGAAAAAACTCTTGGGTATTATTTTATTAAAGAGAAAGTGTGTAAATTACTTGATTACACTCTTAACTTTACTTCTGATTTATTCATTCTAACATAAAGGTGTTGTATTTCAATTAAATCGAATGAGAAGTAAAACACATCATTTTTTGGGACAAAGTAACCCGGCTTTACGGTACATTATAATGTAGATTCATCATCATCATCATCATTTCAGCCATTTATCGCCAATTGCTGAGCATAGGTCTCTCTCTCTTCTTCGAGTATTAATAACAATTAGGTCTAATATTTAGCCAATAAGAAATATTTGCATGCTTCATCAAGTGAAATGTACGCACTCAAATTACTGTCCACCTATGCTAATTACTACAGTTTTTGCAAATAAAGAGTGAGCGTGAGCATTCCGAAAGATTTTAATGCTGGATTCCTGACCACATTTAGAGTCTTTAATGTTACATAAAATTTCCTGGATTCGGCTTGGTTTCAGAGATAATCAACCTTTTTTCGAAATAAGTTTTTCGACGTAACTCGTCATTTAACTTCTTTATGATTACAATGCCACCACAATGTGTTCTAATATTACCACACCTTTTGCCTGACAATCAAAAAATACGAATAGACTTGACGAAATAACCTGTATCTAAAAATACAATTGAAATAAATAATTTAAACAAATTGTTGTTATGATACAAAGTACTGGAAATGTTAAGAAGTATTCAAAAAGACTAAAAAAAAGAAAAAAAAATTTTTTTTTTGGTGGAATTGACTTTTGGTCTCATAATATTTTATGTTTATTTTGATGCCTAGAATGCACAGTTAAAATCTTTCGCAATGCTCGCGAGCACCGTGTATATCTTTATCTTTATCTTTCTAGTACGCCACTCACCTCAGTCCTGAGCCAATTTAACCCAGAATCCCGCAATCTTACGAATGTCGTCGAACCAACAAGCCAACAGACGTCCAGGCTCTTAAGAATTTAGATTCCAATTAAGTAATCAGAGTAATGAGATTACTTTTTGTCCAACTCTGCCCAATTCTTTGCTTCATTGTCCGATACACGTAAGTTGACAACGAACTCAAAACTCCTTTTATTTGACCCGCATTCTGGGAAACTGGAACGGAGTTTATTAAACGAGAATCGGTACAGTTTTCAACGTTGCACATTCAACCAATTTGGGTACATAACAGTTAGAATGTACATATTTCATATTTTATCCTAATATTCTGAAATGAGACAAAATAATCACTTTATTTCAATTGAGATTGTATTGAACAGAGTACTACAGTATACAGTTTTTTTAAATCGCTTTTATTGTGACTTATATTTTTTTATCTATGTATGTTACCGTTTTTCTATGTCTGAAAACACTGGGCCCGAACAAATGCCGACTATTAAAAAAAACTGGAATAAATGTTTTTAATCGAATATTTTTAAGGAGCATTTTTAATTTAATTTGATATTTTTTTATGATTAAGCCGCTAATATTTATAATTTATACAGTATAAAAGTATGCACCTACTTGGAAAAAAACTCAATTCAAAATGTTTAATAGAAATATTTAGATGGATAGGATTGTGCTTCACAAAAACTTCTATCCTATAACTTCTATCGATAAACAAATTATTTATCGTTGTTTTGACATGGTTTGAAAATATCCTCTATATGACGGTTGACAGTAAATACGAGGCCTCACTATATCCAGGATATTTCAGTTTACAGCCAGATTAAACGTCTGGCCTAACCAGATACTATTTCATACCGTCGCATTCGATAAAGCCCCGAGTAATATCAGATTCCGATCAAATATCTAATGTCAGCAGGTATTCGAGTTGTATGTTGATCAAATGGATCTGGTAGATAGAGCATTTACAAAAAGATGGAGCATTCCATGAAAGCCCCAACTCTTCCTGCGGGTGTCGTAAGAATCGACAAAAGGATTAAAGCGTCACTGACTATTATTTGATAAAAAAAATAATGATGGGCGGCAGAGTCATCATAGTGGACACATTACTGCGAACGCCAATCCGCTTGCCCATCGTAGCGATTATGAGCCGCCAAAAAACACTGTCAATCTTAAAGCCTTGATATTATATTACAATACAATACTCTTTATTGCACACCATAATAACAGTACAATAACAAATATAGGTACAGTGTTACAAGTACAGGTATTACAATTGGCGGTCTCATTACGGTTAGGGCTGGGATATTTTATACCACGGTAAGACGCTAAAGTACAGTCAAGTGAAAAAATAAGTATCGAAAAAATCCACTCATAAATATGTTACAACGTTCTGATTACAAAGAATTAGAGTGCACTGGGACATATTTTTGAACATTTTTGTCTACAATTTATTTTGTCTTTGACTGTACCATTGAGCCGATACCTTGTCACGGAGTTTAAAATATACTTTATTATAGAGCACATAAGGTCTACTGTAAGAAACATGCCTTTCCATGTGCGCTGACACATACCATTATATATACAAAACTTTTTAATACATTCCACAAACATGCAATACATTAAACCTATAACAAATCATTTTCCAAATGCAAACAGTGTCCACACGTTTCCGGAAAGTATTGAGGATAGTTTGCCTATGCAGGAAGCGTTCACCAAACAGTTTGGTTAGGGCGGACAGTCCTGTTTATTGTCACCCTGGGGCACACCTAAATAAATGCCGGGGTGGGGCAAGTGATCGACGTTTTGAGACATGGGACTAGTTCATCTAAATTTATGCACGCTACTAGGATAATATCCGCGGGCAAATACGAGGTACCTAGAGTGTCCAACTCCTATGGAGATAGGACACTCAAGAAACGAATACCATAATTATTTGTTAAACTCTTTGCCCGCCGAGATTGTCAGTACGCCTAAAAAACAATTTTCAAAAAACAACTAAAAAAGCAATTCTTCGACGTCCTGTAAAATAGTTCAACAGACTTTATGGGACGCCGAAGTAATACAGATAAGACTAACTAAACGAAAAATGTAGATATATATTTGTATCAGTATTATTTGTGTATAATAGGTTGAGACTGAAGTGCTTTCACAGTCAAACTATATAAAATAGTTTTGTGAAGCTATGTACAATAACTATTTGTATCCTTAATGTGTAGTAATAAATAAATATAATAAATAATAATGGCTATTATCGTCAGTGTATATCAGGTTTCTCCTATTACCTATACGCATGGACCATTTCCATTTTATTTATTTATTTTGTAAACACATGTTCGACTTACAGTGTAGACTAAATACCTGGACACGGGAAAATTATAGTAAAACAATATGGAAAAATAAAAAGACAGTAACATAGAATCAGTTTGTAACATACTTAGAATCTAATACAAACACATAATCGTGTTATAATAGAGAGCTTTTCAGTCGAGTACCTTGCTTAAGCCACAAAACTTGCTGAAATTTAAAAACTTGATTATAACACTATTATGTACAAATCACTTTAAACGAGTCAATAAAAATAAGTAAGCAAATCTGAATAATGAAATAAATATGACGAAACGAAGTGGAAATCCTGAGGTGGCCGCTCGTTGATGTCTTTTTTGCAGGCACGCGATTGGTCAAATTCATTATAGTTGCCTACAGTGTTGTATAATGACTAGTCATCGTTATCAACGTGCGGTTTTGGTGGCAAAGTATGGTTGACAGAAAAATCAAATACACAGGTACTTTATCAATTATAAAAATTTTAGAAATTATAATAATTAATTACTTATACATATTTTAATCACTTATTCAAATTACACTGATCAAATGAGTAAAGGCTGAAATATGTTAAATAGATTCGGCTGTCAAACGTTCACGTCAAATTGAAAAATCCATTATATAACACTGATCTTAATCCACTTGAATATTAATTTCACTTAAAATAAAGACTTTGCAAAATGTCATATTATGGTACCTATTTTGTGTCATAAATTAATGACATTAGATTTTTCTTTTTTAAAGTAGGTTATATGTTTGTATGTATCCTAAGGAGAGTACTATTTTTACTAAGAGTACGAGTAATAGAACAAAATCGCATTTTCACATTTGTGACTTTTTCTGTCAACCATAGCCATTGCCACGGAAAGTGCACGTTGATAACGATGACTAATAATGACTAATGAGTTTATTACAGTTGTTGAGTTGCGAAAGTTGCTTTTTAAATGCTTCAATGGGAGACCAGCACTGGAGTGTGTTTAAAGCAATATGCTGAATTGGAGACCATTGTGTATTGGTGTGGTGACGGCAGTAAGAATACATTTGTCACCCCAACTCCTCCTGCGGGTGTCGTAAGAGTCGACTAAGGGATTGAAGTGTCACTTACCATTATTTGATAAAAGATTGATGATGGGCAGCAGCGTCATCATAGTGGGCACATTACGATCGCCAATTCGCTTGCCCAGCGTGGCGATTACCTCGTAATGCGTCTATAAGCATAGTGAATAGGAGAGGCCTACGTCCAGCAGTGGACTATCATAGGCTGATGGTGTGTGTGTGTGTGTGTGTGTGTGTGGTGTGTATTGTTGGCACTCAATGTTGCAGAATGTATTTTTAACACTGACAACATTTTTTGCATTGATACCATCCTGCTACACGTTTTATTTAGCTTTTTGAGTTTTTAATCAATTTGCGTCACCCCACGGATCTCAGTTCTTTCTTTAACACTTAGTTTTTATTTCACGTTACAAATGTAAATAAATACCAAATTCAATTTTGTTTCACTTCACGTTTGCACCACGCGACAAGCGAACCTAAATAAATAGCTGTATGTGAGTTGCGTGAAATATAGCTTTTTACATAAATACTTTCTAACCTCTTTCACATTTTCCGATCCGAAATCGTTTCTCACACTTTTTATTATTATTATTTTTTTTTTAATTATTTTAGAATAAAAAAATAGGTGAAAGATGGCATGTATTTTTGTTAAAAGGTCTTGAAAATTTATTTCTGAACATTTTGTTAAAATTATGGAAGCATAATAATCGTGAATGTTTTAAAATTATAGCACTTATTTATGTAATGGAACTATTTGTAAACTATTTTAATGGTTTAGGCCGAAAATTTTGTGCCAAATTTTCATTTCGCCGAAATTTGCAGTCAGTTGTACTTAATATTTAGCGGATTGTAGTTACAGCATACTTTCAATTGAGAGTAATTTATTTTTTATGTTTAGGTTGAAATAACTTTAATTTTAGTTCTGTAGATAAGGTTTTTATATAATCACTTATATTATGTACCATTATCAACAACATGTTAATTGACGTTATCTGCGTATTATACATACATGTTATTGTTTGATATGTTAATAAAATTAAATATCATTACAATTATAATCGTTGTCACATATAATTGATATAATACAGGATGAAAAAGGACGGCGTTTCTTCCCGCTACCGACCGAGTCTACCAACCATTACGATGAACGTTCAGTATATGGGACCAACATCGAAAGCGTACATGGAAAATTAACTTTTCCATATTATTGAATTCGAACTAATCACTCACTTGGTATCATCACATCACATAATCAGCCTGTGATAGTCCACTGCTGGACGTAGGTCTCTCCTATTAACTTTGTGAATTAGGACGCATTAGGAGGTAAATGCCCATAATCGCCACGCTGGGCAAGCGGATTGGCAATCGCAGTAATGTGTCCACTATAATGACGCTGCTGCCCATCATCAATCTTTTATCAAATAATGGTCAGTGACACTTCAATCCCTTGGTCGACTCTTACGACACCCGCAGGAGGAGTTGGGGTGGTGACAAATGTATTCTTACTGCCGTCACCACACGGCGCACTTTGTATCAGGGGTTCAATTTTTTTAAAGATATTTCTATCTTGGTAATTTACAGAATGTTCATCGTAATGGTTGGTAGACTCGGTCGGTAGCGGGAAGGAACGTCGTCCCTCTCCACCCTGTATACATGTGTGAATTAGTCTCTTTGACTTTTCATAATACATTGAAAGACGTTCTTAAAACGTTTTCTTTATATTCAAATATGTTAAGTACAATACTTCCAACGCACCCACCCACAGAGCTATAGAACTAATTAATAACTTTTTAGCTACGATTCAAAATGCCGACATTTTCTCTGATAGAGACACAACTTAGACGAAAAATTAACCATTACCTTAATACCTGCTACTGTACCCTATAATTTTTCCTTTTCATTATTTTGACATAAAATGTTATTGCTATTAGAATTATGTTAGCTTATAGATAGTTCCACATGTAATGTCTTGGCGTAAGCTGTTTTTTAAATGGTTGTTGTTGAATAAAGAATGCGAAATCACTTTAACAGTACTCAAACTGAACCTTATGCCTTTACATAAAGGTATACACATTATCAGTTCCTGTTTATATTATCGATATCAAATGTTTATATTTGTATATCCAAATATGTGTGCATATTTGGATATATTTCCTTGCCAGCGGCATGGTTTCATTATGTACTCTCTTTCATAAATTTGTGTACATTTTTGTACTTCTCGTATTGAAACAAGGTTGAAATTCGTATACAAATTTATAAATTATGTACGTATTGAAAATACAAAGGCTTTTTGTTCTCGGATAAGCCTTTGTGAAGAGGCTTGGGAATGTTAAAAATAACGAGAAAACATATTTGGTTTGTGAAAAGTCATCAAAAATAAGAGTTATTATTTACTAGCTGATATCCGTGCCTTATTTTGCTATGTTACGTATAAGTATTATCAAACCGGAATCAGAAAGGGATCGAAAATATTGTTGACACAACAAATGACACAACATTTACCAAGAAAAGAGTTTGTTGTACAGATGTAGTGAGTGTTTGATTAATCTACACGGTGCTCGTGAGCATTCCGAAATATCTTAATGCTGAATTCCTGAGCATATTTAGAGTCTTTAATGTTATATAGAATTTCCTGGATTCGGCTTGGTTCTAGAGATAATTAAAAAAATCGAAATAAGTTTTCGACGTAACTCGTCATAAAACCTATAATTGATTACAACGCTACCACAATGTGTTCTAATATTATCACACCTTTTGCCAGACAATCAAAAAATAAGAATAGACTTGACGAAAAAACCTATCCCTAAAAAAAACATTTGAAAAAATAATTTTGAACAAATTTTTGTTATGATAAAATGTATTGGAAATATTAAAAAGTATTCAATGAGTCAAAAAAAAGAAAATAAATTTTTTTTTGTGGAATTTGACGTTAGGTCTCATAATATTTTTTATTTATTTTGATGTCTAGAATGCATAGTTAAAATCTTTCGGAATGCTCGCGAGCATCGTGTATTGTCTGTCAGTCTCTCCACTTAAACTATGAGTACTTATATCCTAGATTGACTTATACACTGTTGTGTCAACCGTACTTTCAAATCCCATTCTAATCGCGGTTTAATAATACCTGGCTCACGCACTAAGAATACAATTTTCATCATTCCAACTCTTCTTATGCATGTCATAAGAGTCAACTAAAAGCCGAGCCACACGAAATGCATGTTCAGTACGTGTTTTTTAATTCGTAATCAGGAATATGTTTTTTTGTTAACTCTATAACTGACTAATAATTGCATGCCCTGAGACCCACTAAAATCAGGCAATGTGTCTATTTTATTTTTTAAGTGATTGTAGGATGTTGAATCGATGTATTAAGACATTTCGATAAATTGAATTTGAATCAGATTCATTAATCATTACTAACACTATTTTTGTGTTTTCTCCCAGAGTTAAACAAACATTTAGGTTTTTTATCTTATTAAATAGACGTTTTAATATCCCAAAACCTTTAAAAGAAAAACAAATGGAAAAACTCATTAAAATATTACCGAACCGGGTTACCGGGGAACCGGGTTTGATAATATTATAATATGTTTGAGTCTCACGTTAGTTATAATTTTAAGAATGGAAAAACTGTGTAAAATAATACAAAAAACATGTCGGACTTTAGTTTAAAATTATTAAATTTTATTATCTGTGAGCCACTAAAGTTATACACTAAAGTAACTTGATTATAGAGTTAAATATTCTTTTTCGATTAAGAATTAATCATAATATTTTAACCACCATGTATGAGTATATAATTATAGCTAATTAAATTGTATAAATTAATCAAATGTCTATAAAATAGCCGGCGGTCAACTTTAGAATTGGCTCAACTCCTTGTATGTAAAGTAGTCTTTATTAAAAAACTTCTCCCGTCGACAATCAGAGACGTATCTACAATCACGAATGGTTTAAAGAAACTTGGACGTTCTGATATACTTACTCGGACTCAATAAAATGCTTTGAACGTTTGTCGACACTAGTGTTGAGCAAAACTGGTATTATGAGACAAACATTACCGAAAAGCGTGTTATAACGTTATAAGATAAAAAAACGATACCAGTATTATGAAAAAATAACCGATTTGACAGAGAAAATTATTAAATATTTAATTCATCATCATCATCATCATATCAGCCGAAAGACGTCCACTGCTGAACATAGGCCTCCCCCAAAGATTGCCACAATGACCGGTCCTGCGCCACCCGCATCCAGCGGACTCCTGCGACCTTCACCAGGTCATCGGTCCACCTTGTGGGGGGCCTACCCACGCTACGCCTTCCGGTACGTGGCCGCCACTCAAGAACCTTCCCGCCCCAACGGCCATCGGTTCTACGCGCAATGTGCCCCGCCCACTGCCACTTCAGTTTAGCGATTCGGAGAGCTATTTCGGTTACTTTGGTTCTGCTGCGGATGGTCTCATTTTTAATCCGATCACGCAGAGAGACTCCTAGCATAGCCCTCTCCATTGCCCTTTGGGTGACTTTGAGCCTTCTTATGAGACCCATTGTAAGCGGCCACGTTTCAGTACCGTATGTCATCACTGGCAACACACACTGATTAAAGACTTTCGTCTTCAAACACTGCGGAATATTGGACGAAAATATGTGTCGTAGCATCCCGAACGCTGCCCAACCGAGTCGGATTCGACGATTGACCTCTTTCTCGAAGTTGGACCTACCTAACTGAATAGTTTGCCCTAGGTATATATATTCGTCTACAACTTCGAGTGTAAAGTCTCCGATTATTACGGGAGTTGGTGCTACATGGGAATTCGACATAATTTTCGTCTTATCCATGTTCATCCTAAGACCAACTCGCTCGGAGGCTTTACTGAGGTCAACGAGCATAGTACTTAAGTCCTCCAAGGTCTCAGCCAAGACTACTATATCATCAGCGAATCGAAGGTGAGTGAGGTACTCGCCGTTTATGTTGATACCCAGCCTTCTCCAGTCCAGAGTCTTAAAGACATCCTCCAGTGCAGCGGTAAACAGCTTAGGGGAGATGACATCTCCTTGCCTAACTCCCCGCTGCAGCAGAATAGGCTTCGAGCTCTGGTCTTGGAGTCGGACTGACATTGTGGCGCTCTCGTACAAACACTTCAACACCTCGATATAGCGGTAGTCGACTTGGCACCGTTGGAGAGACTGTAGTACTGCCCATGTTTCGATCGAATCGAAGGCTTTCTCGTAGTCCACAAACGCTAAACAGAGGGGCAGGTTATATTCTTCGGTCTTCTGTATAACCTGGCGAAGCGTATGGATGTGGTCTACGGTACTAAAGCCTCTTCGGAAACCGGCTTGTTCGGGAGGCTGGAAGTCATCAAGCCTGCGTGCAAGACGATTCGTAATGACTCTTGAAAACAGCTTATAGACATGGCTCAGAAGTGAGATGGGTCGGTAGTTCTTCAATAAAGCGTTGTCACCTTTCTTGAAGAACAGTACCACCACACATCTGTTCCATGCCTTTGGCGTTCTCCCTTCCAGTAAGACGGAATTGAACAACTTCTGAAGGGCCGTAAGGATCGGTTT
>JALPQI010021523.1:0-16666 GCA_025490895.1 Thaumatotibia leucotreta
AGTCCCATCCACCGTTGTGTTACGTTATGTAAAAATGCGGTGGGAACGATCCCAAAATCTCAACGGTGACATTCTTGTAAAAATAACGTGGGAATTTTTCCTCTTTCGATTTCTGTTGCCTTAGTACGCGTGAGAAGTAATAAGAAATCAAAATATCTTATAAGAAATGCATACACAGGGGTGGGCCCTGTAAAACGAGCAAAACATATACAGTAGAGTAGTATTAAGTATCTCAAAAATTAGTTCCGTATGGTTTTGTTTATCTAAACTCTTCGTGTATTTGTTTACTCTTTTAGAAATATTAACAAAAAATATATTTAAGGCCCATAATAGTACATTACGACACAAGTGAGAAAAACATGAAATTCGAAACGAGTGGCGATTTCGTTAATGCACGTGTCTCGTACGACGTTTTTTAATACAGATGGCCCTCCGAAGTTTTGGACCTGACGTAAAATGACACACTTCTCACACTAGAGCCTAAAAAAGGCACCATCTGTACTAAAAATGTTACTTTAACACGAGTATTAATAATAATAATGTTTTATTACAGGCATAAAAAAACCCATATACAATAATTGGCACAATATACATTAAACGAGCTAGCAAAACGATATAATAATAATACCTAGACTTACATACATACACATGCATGCCTACTCATATATACAATAAATACATATCTTCCACTAAAATGAATGATGAATACTCATTGTTTAGGGCTTGCTACGTGATTGTACTTATAATAATACTGTATTTCAAATAATAAAATCGGATCGATACAGTTAGGTAGCTATAATTTCTAGCTTTGGAAATTAACTCAGCTGATTGTAGTACTTTTGTGTCACTGCTGCATATCCGGTACTCACAGTACAGAGTACAGAAACCTTTGAAACCTCTTCCAAACTATCTTTTCCAAATATATTTTTCTTTTTTTGTATGCAGCTTTCCAAATTATGGGGCTGTCGTGAAGATATGTGGCCATTCTTCCCGTGCTCCTTAAGATATCCTTGACTTATGCATAATATCCTTACTCGTTTCTGGTGCTGATTTCGCTTCATTTAACTATGCCAAAGATACTGACATTTGTATAGGATTAAATAATTGATTAAAGGACCCATAGAAAATTCAAAACGAACATGAAATCGTTTAGTGTGGAATAAAAAAAAGAGCTTGAATAAATAGATTTGGAAGGGGTTCGGCAGAACTTGTCTATTGTGATTACTGAGATTTCAGTAGCAACAAAATGGACCAAAGTTAGCTAATTCAAGACCAAGACCTCCTAGTCAATTACAGAAGCCAGGAAGTATAGCTTTTTAACTTCCAGATTTACCTAGATTTTTTCATTTAAATTTTCCATTTTTTTTTCGATGTTCCCCTTAGGTACCTCGAGGTAGCAATTATGAATACTTTTTTTGCAAATCGGCGACAAATAAATAATTATAACACAAGAGGTTAATGTAGATGCTTTAAGGCCTCTAAGGAGTTACTAGTTACAGTTTTTGGCTTTAGCTGCTGTTTTTGGGTCCACTCCGTATTTTTTTACAGAGCGGAATTAATGTCAATGCAAACTGAGACATCAATTTAGCCACCTGCTTTCGTTACTCTTCATGAAACAGGCAAACAGACCGACTAAGCAAATTTTCCTTTAAACAGCGGAAAAAAACGCACGACTCGAATGATCAAATTACATCAACCACATAGCATTTGCAAGTAGGGCTTCCAAATATTCGAATGTTTCAGGTATTCGTTTTTTTTATTTCGTGATATTCGAATCTATAGTGAAATGGTTATAAGAATAACATATAAAATGTACCAGAATTTCATGGAAAATCCAAAAGTCCAAATTTCTGTGCTAGCATTGATGCAGAATTCGTATTAAAACTTAGTAATTGGTGCTGTAAAGTGTCTAAATTGCTTTTTTTTACCCCATGCCGTATTATTCGAATACTAAAATAGACCAAGTCGAGTATTCGAAGTTTTCAAATATTTGAATTGGAATCCCTGTTTGTAACAAGTCCGACCAAGACAGAAAATGGCAACACAGCGCGGCTTAGCGCTCTGGCAACATTAACATACCTTTTTTTTATGGAATAGGATGCAAGCGAGCAGACGTATCGTCTGATGGTAAACGATCATCGTTGCCCATGGACACTCGCAACACCCGTGGTATTGTGCGTTGCCGACCTTTAAGATGGGAACACACTCTTTTCTTGAAGATCTTAAGATCGTAACGGTCCGGAAACACCGCAGGCGACAAATCATTCCAGAGTATAGCCGTGCAGTGCAGGAAATTTCTAGAAAAACGCACGGCGGAGTACTGCCCCACATCTAAATTCTAAAAGGCAGATATGATATTCTCTTCCGCTTAATGCTGTTTCTGTTCTTGTGAAACAGAATCTGATGTGCGCCTGACCACGTCCGTAATATCAGTAATGAGGTTTATGCCTTCCCGTATATTACAATTTACTATGAATTCTCTAAGCCTTCTCTATGGTTCGTTAGTGACGGAATCTCCTTTGTTTATTCAATTTGTCTCATCTCAATAAATGTTCCGGTATGTGAGCATGAAAGGTCGCCTTTCCGAATAGGTGATTTCTTTTCGGAAAGCGCTATTGATACAAAAACTATTTTGAATTTAAAGAAGGTCCCAGCAGAGGTCCTCGAGTTATTTGTTTTAGGAATAGAATACGGAATGGGGCTTAGGAAAGATCGAAGAGAATAATTTCCGTCCTATTTTATATTCCGGTAAGGTCTTTGGAGTATATAACGAGGCTTATTTTACTTCATAGTTATTTTATTAAACAATTCCTATTGGAAGAATAATTTGGACACTGACTTTTTTAATATCGTTTTTCGCGCTCGATCGCCATCATGACGTTCTTCTACACAATCATGTCAGGCTTTTGTTCTTCATTTGTGCTATCAGTACCTATAGTACAATAGATAAAATAAATTGCACATGTGTACTGTACAGTCGACGTCATAGATATCGTTACGGTTTAGGTGCCAAAAATATATTTTCACGACCTTAATTTCAAGGCAATAAAGTTGTGTAAACCGTAATGATATCTTTGACGTCGACTGTACAATGTACCAGAAGAATAAGTAAAAATAAATACTCCAGACACGCAATTTTGGTACCTAGTGTCTAGTGTCTCATTGTTGTCGTTGGACTAGAGTTGGACTAGAGTTTTTTTTTACTTAACTGAGAGGGTTCATAACAGAAGACCTTAATTGGTTTACTGAAAATACAACTTAATCTTCAACGAATCCCTAAAGAAATTACTTATCATAAAGTCTGTTAGGCGACGGACTACATTTTTGTTCCATCTAGTCTTCGCACATACCCTTTTGTCACGAGTGCAAATATATTTCCCGTTGACTAGGAACACATAAAGCAAGGACACCTCTCTGTTACTTCAGTTCTGCGAGCGCCTATTGTGTTCTTATGCTCGCCTGGTACCTCGCCTTGATTTCGCAGCCTTTTATTTCCCTTTGCAACTCGGAAACGGGGTCACTGTGCCCCGGGGCAAAATGAACAAGTGTGCATTGGGTGCACCTGCATCTGTTTTTGTTTTCATGTTTCAGTTCTTCACTTATGCAATTTTTCGCTAGCACAATAGAGAGAAACGTGAATTCGTCGTCTTTATGCGAGCTAGTCTGAGCTAGATACTCATATTTGCTACTATTTTACTGTTTTTGTTGACAAAAAGTAATCCGTTTTTTTAGAACCAGCTTTCAAAATTGAATAGGTTGAAATATCATTGAGAATTTTGCTCGAATATCTCTGATGGTGATGGCGTAACAAAAAGTAATAAATACGAGACGCAAGACCACTCAAAGGACCAACCTAATCACATTTGGCTTTGTGCGATCTCAATGTAGTGACCCTTTATCTTATAACACGACAATAAACAATTCTGAGAGCTCTTTCCTTGGATTAGGAGACGTCGAAGGCAATTACTATTGGATAAAAATTACGATCTCTTAAGAATTCCCTCTCGGCGGTTTTATTAAATGTCAGTTTCTTTTCAAATTTGAATCTTAAAATGTTTTTTGGAGATCCGCATTTCAAAAGGGAAAAGTACGTTACTAGGTACCCCTATAAAATGCGTTAGTCCTTCGTCTTTTAACACACTAGTGCCCTAACGCAATAATAAAATTATTTCCTCATTGCCAATCAAAATTTTAGACATTACAAATAAAAATCAGTTTTTATTAAAACATATTCGTGAGTTTTTGTTTTACCACAGCAGCTCCAAGTATGTATTATCACGCGGGCGATATACTATCACCTTGTGCCAAGCCCCCTAATATACACTTTGTGTACGGTGAGTAATAATTCCAAGTAAAATGTTGGTTTTCTTACATTATGAAAAATGAAAAATATGAATGTAGCAAAAACCGATAAGCCAGGCAGCGAAGTACTTATTAACGCACCAGTAGCCGTACCATGACTATGCCAGTATCGGTAACGTTAGGTACTCGATACGCAAAGCAGGCCATCCCATCGCGCTCGCTTCCAAATGTCAATGCTAGAGCGATAAAATGCTTACCAACTCATGGTATGACTACCAGGCATGCGTTCAATTCGACAACTAAAGGCACTGGTCTCACCGCGAGCTACTAAGCTATGAACTATGGGCTATAAACACGAACAAAAGATACGCACTCCCATGTAAATAAAAGAGACATGGCGATACTCGCCCGGCGGTGATAGCTGATAGCTGGGTGAGTATATAAAGTTTATAGCTTATGGTAGCTCGCGATAGCGAGACCAGTGCCTAACCTGAATAAAAAAATTAAACAGTGTGCGATTGATAAAATAGTACATTACGACACAAGTGCGAAAAACATGAAATCCGAAACGAGTAGCGATGTTTTAAAACACGACCGATAGGGAGTGTTTTAAATCGACATGAGTTATGAATTTCGTTTTTGCACGTGTCTCGTACGACGTTTTTTAGTACCTACAGATGGCCCTCCGAAGTTTCAAACCGGACATACAATGACACACTTCTCGAACTAGAGCCTAAAAATACACCATCTGTACTAAAAAATAGTCTTGTATACAATTCTCACTGTCGTATTTTGATTTGATGAAGAGCTTTTAATAGAATCAGCAATTCCCCGCCAGGTAATTTAATCGGATAACATTCCGGGAACAAACATCTCTGGAATGAGTGGTAATCGCCTTACCCCGAGGAGCGATCTTTTGAATATTTTTCAAATGCTGTTTGATTATTCTGTCTTTGTTTTAAGTTGTTTAGGTATTTAAGGTATTTGTAAAGCTTTTGTAGCCGATTGAAGGCGGTATTTCGGCAACATTACTCCTGAAAAGAGGTAATAAGGTGATGGGTATTTTATCGCCGTTTCGTACGAGATTCAAATGTATGCAATCACGGGATTTTATAATGTCCAATCCCGTGATTGCATAAGATAAGATAAGATGCCATAAAATCTGCGACCATATATAACATGGAGGTCTAACGCCAGCTCAAAAATGCCCCCAAACACAATTGTTCAATTGTGCCAAGACGGGCAGGACATAGCGCTTTTCTTTACATCGCGCATACTTATTTCAGCGCAACATCTTTGACAAATGTTTGTACAATTATAGCCAATCAAAACTTTGATGAAACGAATTTTTAAATGGTGGTTTAAGATTTTACAGGTCGATATTGAAATTCATTACCGTGATGCATTGGAGAGGGGGTGACATTTGTCAACTAAAATTCAGGACCGTTTTTGAAAGGCAATTTAGTATGGCGTGCGGCTTCCATGTTTTATTTGTTCGTAGCATAAAATTAATCCCGGGATTGCATGCTCTAGTGCGAACGTATCTCGCTGCTTCACTGGATGCTCTAAGCTTTTTTTAAAAGATATTATTTTTCAATATTTTTGGCGGGCTCAGGCATAACATAATTACCTACATGCCGGAAACAAGATTTTGATCATTTTTCCTTAGCACCTTGAAAAAAAGCTTCTAAATATGATTATTCAGGGAGAAAATGGAATTTGTTCAATATAACGATTATTGTTATTTTCCTTGTAATATGGTTGTATACATGTATAGGACATTTACGTTTCCGCATTTCGATAATGATGTGAACTCCGTAAATATTCATATATATTTTTAATTAAATAAGGAATACGATATAATTGAATACTCTTTATCACACTTGGTCTTATCGCCAAAGAGCGTTCTCTTCCAGACAACCTATGGGCAATGAAAAGAATATGAAAAAGAAACAATGAAAATACTTAGGGGAAAGTTACTGCCTTAGGGGAATAAACTAGACACATTCTGTGCATGTCCGTAGCCGTACAACCAGTAAAGGTGCAAGCATACCAAACGAGCATTCGCTATTCTATCCCCCACTCTACGAAATCAACGAATCACGTTTTGTGTAGCGACTGAATTTCGTAGAGTAGGGGGTTAGAATAGCGAATGCTCGTTTGGTCTGCATGCACCTTCATACAAGAGATTATGATATGAAGTTAGTACTTATAAGCTAGCCTCGTTATTCATAATCGTATACTAACTTAGCAAGCCGCTAAGTTCCTACTGTTTTGTTACTTTCGATCTAATCAATAATGCTATATTACCGAAAGGGACAAACAGTACTTGGACATGCTAAGTTAGGACACGTTTATGAGTAGGGGGGTAAGTAAATAGGTATTAAAATTTAGTTTAGCTTTGGTATTGGCTCATCAATATGCATTATTATACAATTTTAATCACTACGCTCAAACGGGCTGAGACTTGTAATTACATGAAAGTCTACGAGAAAAAAGGATTCTAATTTGCATGCTTCATTTGTATCTTGAATTATGCATGATATTGTTTAAATTGCTCTCGTTGTATTTATAGTTGCTTAATAATTAGAACAACTCTAAGCCAAAATGCTTGAAAGTAGAATTTTTTGAAAATGTAATAACAATCTGCGCTTCAATTTTCACTACGATTTAACTACTCTAGGTAGGTAAAATGACTTCTACGAGGGTTTTAAGTAGTGGCTCTAGCACATCTTATGGTCTACAGCTATTCGCGGTGGTGTCGCGGCTATAGGAGGGTGAATCAACTTTTTTCTGTCTGTTATTGCCATGGTTACGGTCGCCTGAGTCACGCTGGTTTTATGCAAAATTATGCTACTTAAACTATGCAAACATATTTTTTTCTAGTGTTAATAAGTCCTTTCCTTAATGGGCCACCTACAGGCATGCACTACTTGCATGTTTGCATAATCTCAGGCTCATAACTCAGGCGACCGTAACCATGGCAATAACAGACAGAAAAAAGTTGATTCACCGAAGTAGGTACATGTCCCAACTGTACGGTTTACAAGCTTTTATTTAGTTTCATTTGTCTTACTGTCCAGGTGTCGTAAGAGTCGACTAAGGGATTGAAGTGTCACTGATCATTATTTGATAGAAGATTGATGATGGACAGCAGTGTCATTATAGTGAACACACTAGTGCGATCGCCCAGCGTGGCGGTTATGGGCGTTTACCTCCGTCCATGCGCATAGTTCATAGTAGAGGCCTATGGCTAGCTGTGGGCTGAGAGAGGCTGATGACTATACCTAGATATTTTTCTAGCTGGAACGAGAGATTGACAAAATTAAACATCGACATGATTGTTATCGTTAAGTCTTGTAGTAGTCGATAAATAAATTTAATAGATAAATAATGCGCAGTAACTTAGAGATAAACTACAGGAATGCAAGTCATATTCAAAACGACACATTATTTTTCTTGTATCTTGTATTTTGTGCCCATTAAAAGAACAAAAACTAATAAGAAATTTTAACGCCATGAGCAATAATTCATATGAAGTATTAGATATTTAAAAATAAAGCGTAGACCTGTATTTCTTGGTTAGCTGAATTTTACGAAGTCAGTATGTTTATTAGAATAGGGTGTACGCATCTGTAACAGTTATGTCGATGCTTGATTTAGTCAATCTCTCGTTCCTGCTAGAAAAATAGGTATACTGATGACTGATGATGTGATTTGTTGAGCTTATGTCTCTATGTATGGAAAAGGTTATTTATTTTCGCATTCTAACAATTTCCTCTTCCTCCAAAGACTGTTATCGTCGTTATAAAACAGGCGTTGACAATCGCATTTGGTTTGTTTTTTATGTAAATTGTATGGAGCGCGGGGTTATTGGTTTATTTGGCGGCGGCAATAAGCCGCGATATGATAATGTCATTTCACGCCGACTGCGTCGGCGATACACGTATACACATTATACACACATGTGTATGCTGTGTATGTTGACGTACAGTCAGCAGATTCGTAGATCATGATAAGATTTCTAGGTATCTTCGTCATATACACAGTGTTTTTTTTTTAATTCCGTTAAATTTAACAGGGTGCTTGGTACGTTAAATGGAGCTACCTGGAGCTTTTAGTCGAACTCGAAAAAAAAAATTTTTTTTTCGTTTTCATACATAATAAATGAAATAGTAAGTGTGATATAACCTTAAGAATAACACAAAAGTTAATTTCAGGTGACGGACGGCACATGTCAAACTAAGTAGCATTAGGATGTAATAAAGGTTGCAATACACTTGTTCAGTCATTAAACTTATTTTCTTAATAACTCAATAATAGTAAGAGTTAAGATACTAGTTTCTTAGAGAAATCGATTATTTTTGACCTAAATAAGCTTCCGTTTAATTTAACGGAAATCAATAAAAACACGATGTATATAACGTCATCATAATCACATAGGCTTATATGTATATCAGTCCACTGCTAGCCATAGGTCTCGCTTTTGCTTTTGCTGGGCAAGCGGGTTGGCAATCGCAGTAGTGTGTCGACTATGATGACGCTGCTCTTCACCAATCTTCGATTAACATTTAAATGCATGCTGTACGATGTATCGTACATAACCAAAACGTAGTTGGTGTTTGAAAACTAGATATGTGTATTATGTTCTTAAGGTTAATTTTGAAAGGAAATTTAATGAACTTTCAAACTTACTACTGATTCGTGGGCGTAACTATATTAGAAAAAAACTAACATGTGTTTATAAGTAAGATGGCGGAAATTTGTTTTCGTTGCGTGCGTTTAGCGATTTTTAATTAAGTAAGAAATTATTTTTTTATTAGAATTTTTGTAATTCATACCATAACGATTTTACAATTACTGAATTTAATATACTTTTCAATCTAAAAGTAAATAATATTATGTTTTATCATGCACGATTTTGCAAAAAATAGATAATGTATGATGTATCGAAATTTTACCAACCAGAATATGTCCACAGATTTTTTTTTTCTATTTTTTCGACACTATTGGGTATGCACATTTTGTTTTTGGAACGAAAAGAAAAAATCATGCATTTAAGGGTTAAGAATTGGTCAGTGACGCCTATCCCTTAGTCAACTCTTACGATACCCGACCGATAGCGACATATAGGATGTTACAAAAATGGCGATGCAAAATAATAAAACACGAATCTATTAATGGTTTTGAACAACTTTTACTATGGGACTTACATGGGGATAACAATTTTTACAGGTATACGTACTCGTAAAATCCAAAAAAAAAAGGTGTCATAATCATCATTCATCACTATCAACCAACCCTTCAACCCATTTTTGGATATATTTAGGCATCTTCTATTATTACATAACGCATTAGGAGTAGATGCACATAATTGCCACGTAGGGCCAATTGTTTTAAGCTGAAGTAAAAAGCCAACGACATAATTTATCGGCCTCCGTAGCTCAGACCTCCGTAATTCAGCTTGCAACACAAGACATCCGAATTTTGAATCCCGAATACTATATCAGGCCATCAGGCCTGCTACCGCGAACACCGAAGGGCAAATTTCGGGGATTTTTCTCAGTCACTCTAATGACGCCTTCGTTGGAGGGACAGAGACAAATCCCCGAAATTTACGAACTTCGGTGTTCGCGGTAGCAGCCCTGTTTGTATCTGGATTTCTCATGATATATATTTTTTTATCATCTCTTTACTTGCATTTGCAACATTTTTGCTGCTAGCTGTACTACGACTTAAAAGGACGTCCGCTCTTTGAGTTACGTTATGGAACTATAGTAATTAAAATGTTAATATAAGATTACATTTTAATAGCGAATTCCATTAAAACGTTGCCTAGTAGCCACCTTGACGCTCTTTCATTAAGAGAAAATTAATAATATGAACGCAGTCCCTACAGTAACAACTTTA
This sequence comes from Thaumatotibia leucotreta, assembly GCA_025490895.1. NCBI lineage: Eukaryota > Metazoa > Arthropoda > Insecta > Lepidoptera > Tortricidae > Thaumatotibia > Thaumatotibia leucotreta. Next base: position 10,213 of record JALPQI010021523.1, read on the forward strand.
ATTATTCATTACCTTGGTATCCGATGAAAGTAAATTTAATTGTGTTTTAGCGTTATTGTAAGTAGTTATTTACGTATCAAAGTCAAAGTATTCTTTATTCAACTAGGCCCAACAACGAGCGCTTTTGAATCGTTTAACTAAATATCAAATAAAAATCTACTTCCGGTTCTAACCCTACACCACTGACCCGAGAAGAATCCGCCAAAAAACTCAGCAGGACTGTGATACGGCCTATATAGCAATATTCGGACAATCAATGGGAAAGTTGCTGAGAACCTTTTTTTTTATACCACGGCGGTGGCAAACAAGCATACGGTCCGCCTGATGGAAAGCAGTCACCGTAGCCTATGGGCGCCTGCAACCCCAGGGCCAGGGATGTCACATGCGCGTTGCCGACCCAATAAGAACTTGTACACTCCTCTTTTGAAGAACCCCATACTGTAGTCCAACGGAAAAACCTCGGCAGAGAGCTCATTCCACAGACGGATCTCATATTATTGTCACTATAGCCAAGTACAAAACGGTCCAAAATTTAATTTCCTTGACTATTTGCATATTTCAAATGCTAAATTTAGTTAATCGGACGCTTACCGATAAAATATTAATAATCGTAACATTATCGGGTATTAATATTAAATTAGATTTATGATCACATATTAAAACGATTCAATTGAAAATGCTCGCGGCAGTACGTAATTGATTTCAGTTGAATACATAATGTATTTTCGGATCACATGATATCGGGGGCGTAGCTCAGATGGTAGAGCGCTCGCTTAGCATGCGAGAGGTACGGGGATCGATACCCCGCGCCTCCAAATTTTTTGGGTCTAAAATTTAACTTGTAAATTTAACTTAAATACGGCAGCATCAAAAGTAACGACGCACGTGAAAAAGTCGGTAGTTTTTTTAGTGTTCCGTATTCAAAGGGTATAACGGGACCTTATTACTAAGGCTCCGCCTGTCTGTTTGTCCGTCTGTCACCAGGCTGTAGGTAGGTACACAACAAATACTAAAAAGTAAAATAAAATAGATATTTAAGGGAGCCCCCATACAAAAAAACGTGATTTTCGGTACGAAGCCTTCGTGCACGAGTCCGGCTCGCACTTGGCCAGTTTTTTCAATAAATTTGCTTTCGTTTTCTTTTACTCATAATTCCGACGATTCTGTAAGAGTTGCAATTCCCACATATATCAAAGAAAACATTTGATTGAGATGTCAAAAGCACAGAAGGCTTTTCGCGTTATGTACGAGTATTGATATTTTTACAAGCAAAATATGTATAATATTTAAATATAAGATTTTTCTATAATTGATTATTTCGTGTGTCTCGCAAAATATAGTTTTCTCGTTCGCGCGGGTAGAGCGCTTAACATGCTGTCTAGACAGCACGGCATTGATGTGTTTAATATAAATACTCAGTCTTTCTTTACGCCATAATCTTTGAGTGAGCTTGTCCGTTTTTTTTTTCTTTTTACTTTTTTTTATATTTTTCTTTGTGCGTACTTGCCTAGCCTACGCAGAATTTGTACTTTGAGTGAAGTTAATTAGGGTTCCGTAGCCAAAATGGCAAAAACGGAACCCTTATAGATTCGTCATGTCCGTCTGTCCGTCTGTCCGTCTGTCACAGCCGATTTACTCGGAAACTATAAATGCTACAGTAACGAAATTTGGTAAGAATATGTGTTGTATGAACCGCTACAGGATTATGATACTAAATTGTAAAAAAAAAACCATTGGGGTGGGGGCCTTCATACATGTAACTGAGGGATAGAAAAAAAATTTTAGTTGTATATAAGCGTGTGGGGTATTAATAGAAAGGTCTTTGAAAATGATATGAAGGTTTATAAATATAATTTTTATTTAAGCAAATCTTTTTCGAGATATCAGCTCTCAAAGTCTGAAAAATGTGTCCCCCCCCCCCTCTATTTTTTAAACTACGCGATATAAAATTCTAAAAAAAATATATGTTATGCACATTAATAAACTCTATCAACGATTTTTAGTTTGATTCAATTATCTCCTATAGTTTTTGAGGTAGGTTGATTTAACTGTATTTTTTTAATTATAGATTGATAATGGTACGGAACCCTTTGCGCGCGAGTCCGACTCGTACTTGGCCAGTTTTTTTATTTAGTTTCTATTTGTGAGAACCTATAATTGGCCTCTTGCTTACAAATTTGTTGCCTAAGATTGTTTAATGTGCTGTTGGTTTTCCAATAAATAATAAAATAATAAATCATAATAATAAAAAAAATATACAAGGTGTAACAAAATTCCATGTAAGTACTCATTAAGTATAGTATTCTGCCTTGAGGTTATGAATATCTGAAAAACAAACCCACTGTTATCAGCCTCTCTCAGTCCACTGCTGGGCATAGGCCTCTCCTATTATTTATGCGTATCGAAGCATTAGAAGGTATAGTTGAATTATCGAGAAGATGGAATTACATTTGTAGTGGTGTTACTAAAGCAACACTTTTAAAGTGAACCTTGTGTCTTTACAATTAGGTTGACTATTAGTCGAATAATGCCAATACATGAGTCGATAAAACACACATAATAGCACACAATACATTGTAAATACGCGATACCACTACATATGCAATTCCATCTTCTCGATAATTCAACTATACTTAAATATCCATTTTCGCCACGCCTGGGCGAGCGGGATCGCAGTAATGTGTCAACTATGATGATGCTGCTGCCATCGTCAATTTTCTATACAGGAATAGATATTACGAGGGGCGTCTGAAAAGTTCTAAGCCTAAGATAGAAAAAAACGATTTACATAAATTAACTTATATTTATTTTTCAATATAATCTCCTCCTAATTCAACGCACTTTTTACATTTTTTATACAGGGCTTTTAGTCCATTAAAAAAATCTTCTTTCTCTTGGCCTTCAAAATGCTCCTGGACAGCCGCCTTCATTTGTTCGTCGCTACCAAATCGCTTTCCCCCGCAACTCTTTCTTCAAATTATTGAATAAAAAATAATCGCTAGGGGCTAGATCTGGGCTGTAGGGTGGGTGGTCAATTTCGTCAAAGCCAAATTCCTGCAGAGCACGCCTCGCAACATTAGCGGTGTGAACGGGTGCGTTGTCTTGCAAAAACAAAACGCCTTTACTTAGTTTACCCCGCCTTTTCTCAACTATGGCTTGCCGTACCTGTCTTATTAGATTTGCATAATAAGTTCCGTTTATTGTAGATCCTTTTTCTAAATAATCGATAAAAAGAATGCCCTCACAGTCCCAAAACACCGTAGCCATTAACTTAGAGGCCGACTTTTGCACTTTAAATTTCTTCGGCGGCCTTTCACCCTTTTCAATCCACTGCATCGATTCAGACTTGCACTCCGGATCATACTGCCTGATCCATGTTTCATCAACAGTTACTATTCGGGAACAAACATCATCTAAATCATCTTCGCACAATTCTAAAAAAGCCCTAGAAGTTTCAACACGCCGTTCTTTATCGAAGGCCGTCAGCATTTTCGGTACCCAACGAGCACTGACTTTACTCATGTACAAATGTTCATGTAATATTTCTCCGATTCTTTCTTTACTAATACCTATGACCTCAGCTAGCTGCCAAACCTTAATTCTTCTATCTTCTAGTACCAACTTTTTTACTTTTTCTACGTTTTCTTCGGTCACTGCCGATATTGGCCGCCCTGAGCGGGGGTAGTCTTCTATCGATTCCCGCCCGAGTTTAAATAAGCGACTCCATTTTTTGACTGTGGCATAAGACGGCCCAGAAACACCGTAAACAATAGCCATTTCCTCAAAAATACACTGCGGTGATTTATGACTTTTTGTAAGGAACTTAATTACAGCACGGTGCTCAATTTTCATAATATTCGAAGATAATTCGCACATGATGTACTTTTCCGTTAAAAATCTCGAAACAGAATAACAAAAATGTGACATGTTTTTTTTTTAATTATTTGTTTTTAAATGGTCTTTGTAGTGGCCAGTATCATAAACGCATATACAACCTCGAAATATCTTAGGCTTAGAACTTTTCAGACGGCCCTCGTATTTAGCTTTTCAATCCCTTGGTCGACTCTTACTAAAACCCACGGGATGATTTGGGGTGATGACAATTATTCTTACTGCCGTCACCACGCGGCGGAAACCGACTGTATTCTTAACAAATAAATATGTTGACTTAATTTTAACTATGTGCTTGGGATAAATTCTGCAAACAGACAGATATGATAATGTCAAGCCTTCATTTATTCAGTCTACATTCAAATTGTTTACTACGGAAGACATTTTGAGATAAGTAAGTCGCCATCAGATATATCTGAACAGGCCTCTATTGTCAAGGCGTTAGAATGCGTGTTTAATAGTACATAGAAGGACGGGAAACGGAGGGTTACAGGCCAAGTAGATATATCTGGCCGAAGGAACTGAGGCCAGATAGAGATACGCGGCCTGTAACCCTGTCTCTCGCCGAAATTTGTATAGTGCTTGTCTCAAACTTGCCATGAAATAAAACGAACTGATTTCACCGAACCATTACTGTTTAATTTGTAAATAAACTAATAGTACAGTATCATATAACGTTAAAAAAAATTCGCGCCTAACTTTTTTTTTTCTGTAGGTACCTATGCTTTTACCTGGTGGTTTAGACATTAGTTCTAAGGTTTTTTTCTTCTGTGGCTGAATGTCAAGACCTAGTGTCACAATTTGACGTTTCAAAACAGAAGACAGTTAGTTTGCAGTCCTAGGACTGTGTGTAATAAATACATGAAAATTCTTTACATATCATCTTAGCACATGACACTGGATACATAGTATTTCCGGGCTTAATTTAAAGTAAGTAACTACAACATTCCGTAGCAAGTTTGAGAAAATGTTTTTATATAGTGATGAGAGATTATTTTCAAAGCATTGACGAATTATGCGTCCATCTTGCCACCGTGTATCTCTGCCAAGTCAACTTTGCACCTCGCGTGCTCTACGCCACGTACTATCGAGGTGCAATTTACTTTGGTCGAGTTGTGCCTACTTACGCAAGTTACTTGCGCCTTGCCTCGAGCAGTGCAAGCAGTCATTAAACTAGTTTAGTGACGCCAAAGTCAAGTTTGTGTCGAATACATAATAAATAAAATCTAAGCGTTCAATGAATTATAGTAGATTTCTGAGAACGAAAATTTCACAGAATAGCAATGAGGCTTTTACAGTATGTTAACATTATGCAGGTTTTTATTGAAACCGAGGATTGAGATGCATATTTTTAGCCAAGTCGTGAGCATTATTTGATTAAAAATGGTAATTTTTAACGTATTTAATTTTCTAAATGAATCGTTAATGTAAATCGCTCGACAATGACAGTCCGCAGTCACCCGCAGCGATTGACAACCTAAGCAGGACCCACGTTACATTGATCGGTCGCAGGAAATAAAATTAACTGTACAGTTAATGTAAATATTTGTCAATGCTGGGTCATGGTAACACACTGTATATATGTCGTTAAGTCTATCGGAAAAATGGTGAGCTTTACCGTCATATTAATAAGGGTTAATACATATATAACTGTCGAAACGTTGATTGTCAGATCTCAAGGACTATACAATACATTCATGTCTTATATTGATTCATAAGTTTCATAACAGTTAATTGTTCAGGTGATAATATTCGCAACTTTACCCACCGGGGGCGTAGCTCAGATGGTAGAGCGCTCGCTTAGCATGCGAGAGGTACGGGGATCGATACCCCGCGCCTCCAATTAGAATCTTTTAGGATTTTTTACGAGATTTTTGTTCTTTTGCATAAAAAATTAGAAAACATATGTTGATTCGCTTTGTCTCTCTCACTCGTTTACATCATATTCCCGTAAAATGTGGTCGTATTATTTCTTCTCGTTATTTTCAGATTACGATGCTAAATGCATATTATAGTATCGTAATCTGAAAATAACAAGTAAAAGAAAGCGTTTGCTATTATATACTCAATAGAGTTTTAAAAATATAAACATAGCAGACAAACAGCAGGGAGCGAATATATTTTATGCCATGTACAGTCGCCATCAATATTGACATAATAATGACTAGTTTGTCACATATTTGGCGGCCTTCGTTGTATACGATACTATAGTCGGTGACAGCAGTCACTGTGGGTACAGTCGCTATTAGATATATCGGGAGCCAATGCTACTCCTAACGCTTTGACAATAGAGAAAAAAATTGTCTCAAATTTTACATACAGTTTTGAAACTTTCCATTCCGTGACCGCCATACAAATATAAAAAATTGACAACGAAACGGGAAAAACAAAAAACCTTGGGACAAATAATTTCTCCTATCAGGTTCAAAAGAGCTCGCGATTCTGAGTGGAAATCATATCAAAAGTTGTAAATAAAAAAAAAGTAGAGGGGACAATTTTTTAAGTTAAGTTTACTTTTAAGATCTTGTTTTTTACTTCTATATAAATTAATTTACAACTCAAA
>JALPQI010021524.1:0-13026 GCA_025490895.1 Thaumatotibia leucotreta
TAATGAGATAGAGTGACAGAGAGGGAAAACTACGATACGCTACTAAGCGCTAGCGATAAACAACTTCTCTAAGCATCCTGGGTGATTAGAAAAGTTGCCAATCGCTAACGCTTAGTCGTCAATCGTAAACGAAAGGCAGCTAACTGTCTTTGCCGCACTAATGAAAAAGAGTGACAGAGAGGGAAAACTACGATACGCTACTAAGCGCTAGCGATTGGCAACTTGGCTAAGCATCCTGCTCAGTTATTTTTGAGCGCTGCGGATGCTACGATATATTTGATAGCGATTATGCGGGTGGCGCAGGACCGGTCATTGTGGCAATCTTTGGGGGAGGCCTATGTTCAGCAGTGGACGTCTTTCGGCTGATATGATGATGATGATGATCCCAGCGAGGGCATTATTTGTATATTTATTTATCACAAATATTTGTTCCTTATTCATGGCTGTCTATGTATTTAAGTATCTGTATGTATCTGCCTATTATACAAGGTGGAATTCGACGAGGGACCGTTACGGAGATGGGAGATAGTTAAGGCTATACTGAGCAACTTTTACTATGGGACCAACCCCGAAATCGTATTAAAAAAAACTTATCCATACAAAAAGGTACGGCATGTATACACACAATGTATGGAAGTCATTTTTTTTTTACGATTTCGGGGTTGGTCCCATAGTAAAAGTTGCTCAGTATAGCCTTAACTATCTCCCATTTCCGTAAAGGTCCCTCGTCGAATTCCACCTTGTTTATATCGTCGCTTGGTACCCACATCACAAGCCTCAATTGAGCTTACCGTGGGACTAGGTCGATTTGTGTAAGAGTCCCAAGATATTTATTTATTTATTTATTATTATACCAAAGAAAAAATACCGAGTTTCCAACGTCTGAGGTGGAATTTGAATTCACGTCCACAGATTGGTTTAATTTTAAACAATCTTGTGCGTGTTTTAGGGTGAACACAAAAGCTCGCTACAATAAAATCCAAGCCCGCTCTTAAATAACCACAGCCTTATCCCGATTAATGCGGCGTCGAAAAATGGCGTCAAAGATGAAGATTTATCGACTGCTGCATGACGAAACCGAGGATTCCCGCGTTTTAACAAGGATTACGAGAAATCCCGGCTTCCGTGTGTCACGGCAGAAATAAACTCGATAAGTATAATATGCTAAAAGCGTTTAATTTAGTTAATTTTAGATATTACAGCGATTGAGAAACTGGACTGATTCAGCTAAGCGTCGACTGTGGTTGTGTTTTATTGAATTTATTTTTCACAACGCTTTTCCTGACTACACATATATACAGTGTGTTACCATGACCCTGGCTTTTAAAATGGATAATAATACGCATTACTAGCAATCGTTTTCAAGTATTAACAGTTGACAAATTGATTAGTTGACTAAGATGACTGTAGATTGCAGTAATTTTTGTACAGAACTTCTATTAAATAAAATGAAAAGAACTTAAAAGAGTAGGTCATTTGGCAGTACTCAAATGTGACGTAACTTTTGAGTATTTCATACAAAATTCCATAGTGGTGATCGTTTTGTCAGATCGAAAAAAGATTCTGATTTGACTTGCCAGTCAGTCATCATGCCTGTTAAGTACATGTGCATTTTAAGAGTAGAAATAAAATTGTATCGGAGTCCTGTCTTCGTTTCAGCATGCTCTGTTGATTGTAGTGCAACGTATGCAGAAACTGTTTAGGTGCATGCAGACGAAAAGACCATTCGCTGTTCTATCCCCCGCTCTACAAAATCAACCAATCACGTTTTATGTAACGATCGAATTTCGTAGAGTGGGAGGTTAGAATAGCGAATGTTCGCTTGGTCTGAATGCACCTTAAGATTAGTGAAATAAATGTTTATTAAACGGTACAAATTGTGCATATAAAAGGTATAACATAAGTAATAATTAAATCTAAAGTAAGATTGATTGAAACAAGAAGTAAGTTCCCGCTTACTATATTGTCCATTTCATGACAACCGAAACTGCACTTTTCAGTACAAAACTGCTCTTCTTAGGGCAACGTCTTGTTTCTAAGAAGTAAGTTATATTAAATTTCTTGGTGTTACCATTGACACATTTTTAAGCTGGAAAGATCATATATTATAATTATAACCGCAGTAAATTCTAAACTCTCCAGACAATGCTATGCCTTGTCTATTCTGGCGGGATCTTGTTCTGAAAGTGTAGTAAGAAACTCTTACTATGGCAATGTGTATCCATTACTAACCTACGGGATTATTTTCTGGGGGAATTCAGTAGATATACAAAGTACTTTTGTTCTCCAAAAAAGATGCTTGCGAACAATTTATCGAATGAATACTGATCAATCTCTCAGACAAGTTTTCAAGGATAAACGATTTCTCACTTTAACAGGTATATATGTTCTCGAACTTTGCCTTTTCGTGAAGAAAAATATTCATTACTTCACCAAGAAATCTTCACTAAAGGAGAATGTGCGTGAGCAATATAAATTTAACATGTTATGCCCCAGAGCACGTAACGCACTGTTTAAAAAGAGCGCCTTTATGATGGCAATACGTATATTTAATGCCCTTCCTAATTATATGAAGATGTTGGAAGACAACGAATTTAAATGCACATTAAAGAACTTTCTGTTGGACAATGTTTATTATAACTTAAATGAATTTTATCTATCTATGTCAAATTTTAATAAATAGTGAACATATTATGTAATGCTTATTATAAGCTTAGTCTAACTAAGGCCAATTATTGAACGCTCGAAATGAGCAACTGTTGATACTGATTTTATGTATTATGATCCTTATGTACACAGTTTACAATAAATAAATCTTATCTTATCTTATCTTATCTTCTACGATGAACAATCAATCTTCCTGTTCCTGTATACGTTACACAGACTGTTCTATCAGTTAAAGGTATTCTAGTTTTTGGTATGGTATAAGGTAATGCGGTGAAGGTTTTATGACGGTATTACGATGAGTAGTAGGTACACACAAGTAAAGCTGAATAGACTTTAGACTTTGTCAGCCTCCGTAGCCTAGTTAGTAGTGTAGTGACCCTGCCTACGAAGCTGGTGGTTCCGGGTTCGAATCCCGGCGAGGGCGTTATTTGTGTACCTATTTATTTATCACAAATACTTGTTCATTGGCTGTCTATTTATTTAAGTATCTATATGTATATAATATCTATTATATATATCGTCGCTTGTTACCCACATCACAAGCCTTAATTGAGCTTACCGTGGGACTAGGTTGATTTGTGTAAGATGTCCCAAGTATTTATTTATTACTTTAAAGATGCTCTGATTAATGAACCGATTAATTAGATAAAATCGAGGCATGTTTTAAAAAATATTTCTGTTAGGTAATAGACTCAAAACCTAACGAACACAATAATTTCATGTTAAAATTTTCCCAACTCTAATTTAATTACACATATTTCCCGCACTCCTAAGAATGTGATGCGACTAGTTTACTACAGAAATAACGGAGAATCCCGAAATAAAACTGAAGAGTTGAACGACCACTTTTATATCACATTTTCCGGTTGTTTTTTTCTTTATTAACTGTGTTTTGTAACAATAAGTTGTCGTTTGATGGCGTCGGCTAAGTGGTTGCGGTATTTGTGTTGCCAATGAGAGAAAAATATTCTTACATTCAATATCAATTGTCTTAGATTACTTTTTTATTTTCAAACCTGTACAATTTATATACATACCTAAATTAAATCTAACTAACCGAACCTATATCTAAAGGTGCATTCAGACCAAACGAGCATTCGTTATTCTATTCCCCACTCTACGATACCAACGAATTTCGACGAAGCACGTTTTGTGTAGGTACAGTCAAGGGCATTAATATATATACACTTCTCCATACTGATCCCTTACAAATGTGTCTATATATTAATGCACTCGACTGTACCTAACGAACGAATTTCGTAGAGTAGGGGATAGAATAGCGAATGCTCGGTTGGTCTAAATCCAGGGTGCCTGTCGTGTCGCATAACGTCGATTGTCCTAAAATTTTTTGGCCGAGAATGTATGGCATAATGTTACATGGCATACTACTTGTTTAGCCTACTTAATTTTGCGCATACACGTTTAAAATACCTACACCATATTTATTCTAATACTGATTACTAGAATGTCGAATGACCTAAAGCATAATAATCCTAATGTTCATTGTAATAAATATTGTTTTCCCTACTACTCGAACTGTCAATTTTCACTGCGCCTACTTTTATCATGTTCGAAATTTCATTCAAAAAGGCATTTAAATAACAACATGCAAAACATTTGAACAACAGGGTGAATGGTTAAAAAAAATGTTCAAGTAATAAACCAGGGTAAAACCGACGTGGATTGGTTAGGTTTCGAAACTAGGGCGGAGTGAATGGCGTAGTCTTTAAATACTTAAGTATTTTTAATCAATTGTTTACACATCCTCATACGCCAAAAAAGGGGGGCTCGGGGGGCGAAGCCCCCCGCATTAAAAAAGAAATAATCTGAACATCCCCTACCTTAACCTGGATAGGTTCGTTACGTACCTTTTATCAGTCTTCTGTCAGCGGCTTCCAACCCACATTTATAAAGGAATGTTGTTTACACGGATGCGGCGGACACATCCGCTAATAAACGTTCTCGATCAATAATCCAATAACACCTATAACAATAATATTGATCTATGTAAAGTGAGCGCCAGTAGAAAACAAAAAAAATGTAGATAAACCTAAAAACTTGCATATTTCATAATCACGCACTTTCAGAACACTATTTTGGTCTTATCATCATATCAGCCGAAAGACGTCAACTGCTGAACATAGGCCTCCCCCAAAGATTGCCACAATGGATCATGGATTGGTCATCTCATGGATGTCTATGTATGTAAGTATCTATATGTATAGGTATTTATCTATTATATAGGTATATCATCGCCTAGTACCCACATCACAAGCCTTAATTGAGCTTACCGTGCGACTAGGTCGATTTGTGTAAGATGTCCTAAGATATTTATTATTATTTATTAATGACGGTCCTGCACCACCCGCATCCAGCGGAGTCCTTATTCACTAAGGAAACCGCCTTGCTGTCAGCGCTGTGTCAGCGCTGCGGCAGCGTCGAGCCTAAAAATGGTATTCACTAAATGTACTTTAAACGACACTAGTGCTCGGCGACGAATGCGGCGTGAGCTGGAACTACACTGCGTCGAGAGTTTGACGTTTAATGTACGAACTTCGTATTCTCTAACGAAAAACAGCGACGGACTCACCCACAACCTCGCTCACAGTCTCGATTCCTAATGTCAAATAAAACAGCTAGGATTTTAGACAAGGCTGTCTCGACGTCGAGCTCGTTGACGAACGCAGCGTCGAATGTGTGAATAAGAGAATAGCATAGCTGTGACGTTACCACTACTCGCATATTGGTGTGGTAGCCGCGTACTATGAAATGGAATGTAAAGGATACATTAGGTTTTACTCGATGTGTGGGTTCTTAATGCATTCTATCACGCTCGCTCTGGTATATTGTAGCCAGCGCAATAGTCTGCTTTACATATCGAGTCAAACCTAATCTTACCGTTACTTGCAAAGTCATGGTACCGGCTATTTAAGTTATTTTCATAATTTTCATAAGTAATTTCTGCTAGTTTTAAGTCACAACCATAGGTACAGCCTAGCAATGTACAAGTTGCAGAAGATTTTCAAAATTTCGGGAATATACTCGGAGATTTCCGAGAATTTTCAAGAGAATTTAAGAGTAAGTTCTCATTGAGAGTGTTTTGCATGAGAAGTTATAAAAAAGTGTCATGAAGAATATTGTATTTCACAAAATATACCTTAAAAGCCATGTAAAGTCCATTCATCCTTAGTTATAAACAACTGTCTAACCTAAAAGTACAGGCTTTCTGTTGTTAATTGCTGTTTCCTTGATTAAAAGTTAAGCAATTTACTAATCACTACGGACGGATTGCACAAATACGGACTCAGGTATTTTGGTATAGGCAAATATGGCAGTTTACAACAGAAAACGTGTACTTTCAGGTTAAAAAGTTGTTTATTAGATAAGACGACTAAGGATGAATGGACTTTACATATAACGTTTTTGGTATAATTAAATTGCTTGTAAAATTTAAATTACTAGAACATTTTCGCAACTTAGGAAACTTTTCCTCGGTATATTACTAGAGGCTGTGCGATAATTGAAGGCACTTGGCAAAGGCATATCATAAAGGTGCATGCAGACCAAACGAGCATTCGCTATTCTAACACCCTACAGGGAGTAGAGTGGGGGATAGAATAGCAAATGCTCGTTTGGTCTAAATGCAACATAAGACAGCAGTGTTATTCACTAAGGAAACCGCCTTGCTGTCAGCGCTGTCTGCGGCAGCGTCGACCCTAAAAATGATATTCACTAATTAATGTACTTTAAACGACACTAGTGCTCGGCGACGAATGCGGCGTGAGCTGGAACTACACTGCGTCGAGAGTTTGACGTTTAATGTACGAACTTCGTATTCTCTAGCGAAAAACAGCGACGAACTCGCCCACCACAACCTCGCTCACAGCCTCGATTCCTAATGTCAAATAAAACAGCTAGGATTTTAGACAAGGCTGTCTCGACGGCGAGCTCGTTGACGAACGCAGCGTCGAATGTGTGAATAAGAGAATAGCATAGCAGGTTAAAGTGTGATTCACATTACAGCCATCTCCCCGCCCATAAATCTGTTTACCGCCGCTGAGAGCCCTTCCGATCCAACACAAATATTTACTTAACAGCTGTCATGAGGTTCCATCTGCTCACCTTTAATGTGCTAGTGATAATAGTGAATGTTATTTCTTGTATCACCCACTATATCATTATTATATGAGATAATATGTTGCATTTGTATTTTTCTTGTATTAGACGGTTATGCCAAGTGAACACTGGATACAAAATTTAAAAAATAAACCACAAAAAAGTCTTCTACTGTACCTTAGGGTTTGTTCATTAATCACTTCATACAATTTTGGCCTATTTTGGTCCCCTCCCCTATGGTGAAAATTATACCCAGATATTTTTCTAGCACGAACGCGAGATTGACAAAATTAAACATCGACATAATTGTTATCGATATAGTCTTGTTGTAGTCGATAAATAAATTTAATAAATAAATAATGCGCAGAACCTAGACTATACAAGAATGAAAATATTATTCAAAACGATATTTTTTTTATACTTTGTGTTTTGTGCCTATTAAAAGACAAAGACTAATAAGAAATACGCTAACGCCATAAGTAGGCAATAATTCATATGAAGTATTAGATATTTTAAAAATAAAGCGAGAATGGGTCCTGTATTTCTTGGATGGTTATGATTTTACGAAGTTAGCATCTTTATAAGAATAGGGAGTATTCATCGATAACAGTAATGTCGATGTTTGATTTAGTCAATGTCTCATTCCAGCTAGAAAAATATCTAGGTATAGTGATAATTGGTGATTTTTTTCTTGACAGCAACATTCTTGACAGCAACTCGTCTCTTTTCGATCGTATTGATTAAAAAGAAACTATCCTCCTAAATCCAAATGATTATTTAACGATACTGGGCACTCAGCTTTTTGGACAGGTATTTCGTTGCACTATATTTTTAACTTTGAAAAGCTATTGGACAAGAGCCATGTTATGGTATTTTGGGCCAAATATAAACAAAGGATATAAATACCCACACTTGCGGTTACATACGGGATACTTATTAATTCCTTATATTAAATAAATAAATACCTTGGGACATCTTACACAAATCGACCTAGTCCCACGGTAAGCTCAATTAAAGCTTATGATGTGGGTACCAGGCGACGATGTATTATAATAGATAGATACCTACATATAGATACTTAAATACATAGACAGCCATATAGACATGACCACAGAACAGAAAAATTTGTTTTTATTATTCCGTGGCCATGACCAAGGATCAAATATTTGTAATAACATAATACACAAATAACGCCCTCGCCGGGATTCGAACCCGGAACTTCCAGCTTTGTAGACAGGGTCACTACCAACTAGGCTACGGAGGCTATATATTACTGCCATGAAAATTTGTGGGTAGATGCCACCAACTTTTATATTTTGATAACTAATATTCCGTGCGTATTTTAAAACGAAAAAAATAAATCAAATACAACAAAATGCTATTGAATGTCAGCTATATTTGTTTTAATTTTTTCGTTTTAAAATACGCACGGAAAAAATATTCAATAGTAATATCAATAATTTGAATTTAAAATGTGTGTGAACTCAAGGTTTAAGGTGTCATCTTTAATCATAATTAACAAGATTAAAACCTTTACAAAAAATATTTGTTTATGCGATAATATAATAATCACCTATTCTTTATTTGCCTATTAATTCTATACAATGTCAATAATGTAAATCCCAAAAACAAAAGCGACCAAGATGAATTAGAAGTTAAAAAAAACCGACTAAATGCGAGTCGAAATCGCGCCCGAAGGCTTCCGTAAAAATCATTGTCAAATTATCATTAAATCGACCAGAATACATACTTTTTAGTGTTTGTTGTTATAGCGGCAACAGAAATACAGCATCTGTGAAAATTTCAACTGTCTGCGTATAAAGGTGCATTCAGACCAAACGAGCATTCGCTACTCGAACCCCCTACTCTACGAAATTCGATCGTTACACAAAACGCGATTCGTTGATTTCATAGAGCGGGGCATAGAATAGCGAATGCTCGTTTGGTCTGAATGCACCTTTACGGTTCACGATATATAGCCTGCTGACAGACGGACAGATTGGGGAGCTTTAGTAATAGAGTCCCTTCTTATCCTTTGGGTTTGTGTACAGATTCGAAACCAATATTTTCATAAGATTACTTGAAAATTCAAAAAATGCTTAGTGGTGTTCATAATTATGGAATACAATAGACAATGTTAAGAAGTATACGTTTTATTATCGATTTCGGTCATAAAAATTACAGTTACAAGTCCTGGCTGGAGTACCTACTCGTATAAAAATAACTGAAACATCCCCAATAAATAAAATATACTAGTAAAATGAACACGTTTCCAGCCGAGGCGTGTAATAATAAGCTATTACTGCGACCATTCGTCTTTCTGGCGGCCATTTTGTTCCAGAATAATTTGTAATATTTCGCCAATGAATCACAGCTTCATTTGTGGACCAAAATATTAATGTCGTTTTGATTTGTCCCATGGTAACGTAATGCTACTAGTTTGCCTACAGCGCCCAAATATCCCGATCAAATTTTAGAGGGTTAACTCTGAGGTCACAATCATCATCATCAGCCTATGATAGTCCACTGCTGGACGTAGGCCTCTCCTATTAACTATACGTATACTAGACGCATTAGGAGGCGCTGGGCAAGCGGATTGGCGATCACAATGAGGTCACAATGATGAACTTTTACTATGCCGACATCCGTAACGAGAAAAAAATCGAATGTTTCATACATTTGCGCCTACGAACAAATAAAACATGGAAGCCGCACGCCATTCTAAATTGCCTTTCAAAAACGGTCCTGAAGTTTAGTTGGCAAGTGTCACCCCGTCTTCAATGCATCATGGTAATGAATTTCAATGTCAACATTTAAAAACTTACAACGCATAAAAAAAAATGGTGTTGGTCCATCAAAGTTTTGATTGGCTATATTCTATAAACATTTGTCAAAGATGTTGCGCAGTGTTAAACGAACGACGAACCAAACGAGCATTCGCTATTCGATCCCCCACTCTACTAAACCCGTTCGTTACACAAAACGTGATTCGTCGAATTTCGTTAATTGATAGAACAGCGAATGCTCGTTTGGTCTGAATGCACCTTAAGAAAAGCGCTATGTTCTGCCCATCTTGGCACAATTGAACAATAGTTTTGGGGGCATTTTTGAGCTGGCGTTAGACGTCCATGTTATATGGTCGCAGATTTCCGCCTACTAATATCTCAGGGTTTGTATGAAGCATCAGACTATTTTATTCTCGAATCGGAATCGGTCCCAAAGTAAAAGTTTATCGATATGACCTTAGAATTAACCCCCTTAAGTTTGACCAGTAAATAAAAAGTCACACTGAATAACTAACTAAGTTATGACCAGAGATCAGAAAAAAGTGCGTTATTGTTCGCAATAATATGGACTTGACTCCAAAGTTGATTGAATAATTAATCATTTTCACAAAATGACCTATTCGACGCCAGTAACTAGCAAACCTTAGTAAAAAGTAACCTTAAAGCTTCAAAATCAAATTTAGAATAGAATAGAATATTTTTTATTCACATAAAGCACACATTACAGAACAGCAAAAGTAAATACAATGGAAACATCTGAGTAAAACACAAGTAAAATAAAAGTAAAAAAAGAATAATAATAATTTGAAAAATGTTACTATCTTGTAGCAACACTAACATTTACATAGTCGTAGCAATTTTTACAAGATTATTAAAATGAGAAATTATATTAATACAATGAAGAGTTCTTAAGAATTTAGTATCGTCATCTAAAAATACAATATCTAATATTATAAAATAAAAAAATAAAAAATTGGGTTTGCCCGTAGCGTTCAGGAATGTGTGCAATAAAGAAAAGGTTAAGACTCAGCTTAATGTTGCAAACTTGTAGGGACTTTGCAACGCTGTTTTTCAGTCTTAACCTCCGAGTGACATACAAATGGTAAAATATGAAATTATTCGTTGTTTATTCATTCAATCAACTTTTGAGTCATATCCATATTATAGAGAACAATGACGCACATTGGTTATGTATGACTTGAGGTGAGTTGAGCATATGTTTAGGTACTCTGCGATAAATCGTACAATAACCTTCACCTCCCAAATTCGGCCTTCGCTACGGCCTTCGAAGGGCCTCGCTGAAGGCCGGGCCTCCAAGGGCGCCCTTGAAGCCTTTGGAGGTCGAGGTCGAGGCCGCGAGAGGCTTCGATCTGTGACGTCATGGGCGACACAAGGTCAAAATATGTAATACAGATGATGTGCCGAAATACGGCCTCCATAGCTCGGTAGGGACCTTGCCTACGAAGCTTGAGTTGAGCATAGTGGGACTAGGTCGATTTGTATATTGTGTGTTTATAGGGTAGACAATGGACTGCATCTTATAAAATAAATTATTTGTTTTATTTGTACACTCGTACGAGTATGGTCATGTCTCAGACTGAGAGCAACTCTTACAATTTATCATTTTAATTAAAAATGTACTTTTGTCCTCTCTCATAAATTAATCTCTGTCAAAATCGTCACTGTCTCATATGACATAGTTTAAAATATACACATAGGTAGGTATTTATATATAGAAGTACATATACCTAGACATTTATTTACAAAGGAGTAATAAAAAAGTGAAATTCCCTAGGAGTAATAGAAATGTTAGTATGTACGTCATTTAGTAATATTTTGTCTCAAAACTATTTTTTTTGCTCGCAAGTAGGGATGAAAAACATTGTATGCATTGCGGTCGGTAAGCGGAACTCGAGCCATTATAAAAGCGCTCCGACTACGGCGTCGGGCTTCTAATACTCTCGTTAGTAATACCGTACTTACCTCCCTAGATGCACAATTGTACATCACAATGACATATGTATATAGAGGATGTCTGAAAAGTCTGGCGTGTGGCAGCAAGGCATGGCCATATATCTCGCGTGCCCCCTCTTTCCGAACACTCTGTAAAATAACCTATACGACTTGTCATTGCAAATACTGCAATAACGTCCTCAATGTATTCATTCAACTATGACTCCTCAGGTACAAAAGTACATTTAAAAAACAATTCAGAATGAACAGCGAAAGTCAAATGTCAAAATCCCTTGTCAAGATTTAATTTGACAGCTGCTGACATGCCCGCAGAGGCGAGCTGAATCTTGTATTTTTATTTTTCGCCGACAAACTTACTATTTTCAGCCACCACGGCGCCACAATCTTCATAACGGGGGGTAATTTGTACGAAATCAGTTTAGTTTCAAATTTTGTCGCAAGCATAATTAAGTTGGTAGTTGGAAAGTGATTTTCTTTTTGTCGTTTTTCGGCTTCGTTTGATGCGCAGTGACAGCGGTGTTGTTTTTAAATGAGTGCTAAATGATGTCGATGATACTTCGCGATCTACGACTGTAGAGTGACGTCTGACAATTTTTTATTAGATTTAATGCACCTTATTTTCAAACCATACCTTGCGGTCATATTTATAAACAAAAATAGTGCCCGTTTCGAAAAGCGCAATTAATTGTTATTATTAAAAAATAGTAGGTAGGTATAGTCTTTAATTTTTTAACTGGCGATTTTCTTTATCTATTGTTAGTAACAGTTTACTATGTATACTGAGAATAGTAAATTAAAATCAGAGCTTGTAAGTCTGGCCTGGATGCCTAGCCAAGTTGCCAATCGCTAGCGCTTAGTAGCGTATCGTAGTTTTCCATTTGTCACTCTTTCATATTAGTCCGACAAAGACAGTTAGCTGCCTTTCGCTTACGATAGACGTTTAAGCGTTAGCGTTTGGCAACTTGTCTAAGCAGCCTGCTACAACGAATACCGAAGTTCGTAAATTTCAGGGATTTGTCTTTGTCATTCCAACGAAGGCGTCATTAGAGTGACAAAGAAAAATACCCGAAATTTGCGGATTTCGCGGTAGGTCCGCTGAATAGGAAAAGAGACCAAATAATAATATCAACAAAAGTTACAACGCACGTGTATCTTACGACGTTTTTCAGTAGGTACATATGGCCTTCCGCAGATTTCGACCTGACGTAATATGAACCACTTCTCACACTAGCGCGTAAAAAAGGCACCATCTATACTTCTACTACTTCAATACATAGTATAAAATAAAGTCACTTTTTCTGTCCCTATGTCCCTCTGTACGCTTAAATCTTTAAAACTACTCAACGGATTTTGATGAAAATTTTTTTAATAGGTAGAGTAATTCAAGAGGAAGGTTTTTATGTAGGTAAAGTACCCGTGCGAAGCCGGGGCGGGTCGCTAGTTCAGTATAAAGTACTATCATATCCCAGGTCAATGCCCCCAC
>JALPQI010021525.1:0-11185 GCA_025490895.1 Thaumatotibia leucotreta
TCACAACCACGATATGAAAAAAACGTCACGGCCATGGACTTATTGAGTACGTGGTTGTGACATATATAGCACGTGGTCGTGACATTTTCGTTTCATTTTGAAAATCTACGGATTTATACTGTTATTATAGATGATTTAGAATATTTAATATACCTACACTATTTATTGAGCATTTTTATTTTGTCCATTTTCCCATGGATTTGAAAAGTTTTTGGCCTGACATAGAAACAAGTCGTTTTGTGTTATATTTTTTATTTACTTTTCAACATAGTCTCCTTGTTACTCTTGTAATGCTATACAATTGTCCCTACGATGATCCCATGATTTTAACAAGGCCAAGTAGTAGTTGCCGTCTTGCTTTTCAAAATACGCCCCAATAACCCCTTCGTTCTTGAAAATCTCTGTCCACCGAGCCAAGATTTGTATCCGCCATATTAGAAATGTTTTAGGTATTGTTTCAGGAAATCAGCAATTATAGAAAAACTTACCGATAAAATGCCGCTAATTTTGACATTTAACATCAGAAAAAGTAAGGTTGTAGTACCAAGGAGGTTTTTTTAAAAAAGTTATTCTCCATTGTCAGGCCAGAAACTTTTCAGACGACCCTTGTAAAAGGGATATCGATATAATTATTTACTGTTTTGAAGAAAAACACAAATAAATACTGTTAATGAAACCATTTTGTTACTTTATTTTATTGCTTAATCATAATAAATTATGAAATTACGAATTAACATCAATTTTAACATTTATTGCAAAAAGTCACGTCCGTGTCATACATTGTCACAACCGTGTTTACATTGTTTTTTTTTTGCCTTTTCCAATGGTATTAAGCTTATCCAGATTCATCAAGAATATGCTTTTGGTATGTTTGGTATGTTAGCAGTGGACTCTCTTAGGCTGATGATGATGATGATGATGTTTTATTGCTTAGTCATAATAAATTATGACAAAACGAATTTAATAACAACAATTTTAACATTTATTGCAAACATGTCACGTCCGTGTCATACCATTGTCACAACCGTGTTTACATGAATTTTTATTGCCTTTTACAATGGTATTAAGCTTGTCCACATTCATCAAGAATATGCTTTTGGTATATACTTTCGATGTACATTGCGAAAAACAGTAAAGAAAAAAAACTTTTTTATTTTCTATTGCTGACCTTTTTTTAAGAATCACCCTTAAACAGAATTAAAGTGCACTGGGACATATTTTTGAGTATTTTTATATACACTATTTTGCCTTTGTCTGTACAGAATTTGTTTGTATCTTTATAAGAAATATATTTTTAAGCGTCCTCATAATAAGCTAGAAAATAGGACCGTTTACTAAAAGCTCACATTTTGCGTTTAAAATTTCCTTTTGCAGATAAACTAAAAATCTCATTTAAGATCGGAAACACTATAAGTTGGATAATGGCGTCATATCGCCTCATCTTGCAGCCGGTTATAAAAGTAATAATAGGCTTCGTCAGGTGGGTCAATCCTTCTCAAACTGTTCACGTGCTATCGACAAAATTGAATCCTGACACACGATAGGAGCTTGTCATAATAACATTGAAAGTGAAATCGCAGCAACTGTCGTACAATTTGGCTTTTTATTACAATGGCAAGGTCCTATGATGTGTCAGGATTTAATTTTGCCGATAGTACCTTCGCAGGGTTAGGTACGGAGAAATGTCACGTTTGAGGAATCAACTTTTGAAGTTGATACTCCGGACTTGTAACGATTGCTCCAGAAAAAATCAAAATATTGAATTGATATGAAATGTTGTACAAAGAAGTCACCATAATAAAAAGTCCATTACGACACGAGTGCGTAGAAATGAAGTTCGAAACGAGTGGTGATAAATTGAAACTCTCTGAAGTTTCGACACATGACAAAATTTAACTACTTCTCGCACTAGCGCGTAAAGAAACCACCATATGTAGGTATGTACTGAAAAAGACATTTTAAATCATCGGTTTTGAAAATTATAGTCCTTTGTATTTGCCATGCTTATAGTGTCTTTCATAACAATATTGAAGTAATCAGATGCATTAGGTATTTCTTGAAAATACTTACGCAGTTCGAATTTTTAAGAAGCACAAACTCATAATATTAGTCGTATTTCCTGGTAAAGTATAGTGATACTGATAATGTCAATAAGCAGTAACTTTGCCTCGAAAATAAAAAAAAACTTATGTATAAAACAAAGCAGTTAGACAATGACTTTTTTTTAACAACCAATCTTTTATTCATTATTTGATACCAACCAATCTTTTATTCATTATTTGTATAAAAGATTGGTTGGTGGCATACAATAATTTGACAAAATGAGAAAGTACACTTTGAGAAACTTTGGTTTAGTGTCTAGTCTTTGGATCAGAATGATTACTTGTATATAACTTTTTTACTTCGCAAATGCAATATCAAAATACTGTATAATTATCAAAATGCGAAGATGATAAAGTTATTAAATACATATCTTGAAAAACTCTAGTCAAACGAAGTAGTTATTAGCCCACCTTACGAAGACCAAAAGTTGCCTATCGGGGGAAATAACTCGTGTATAAATTATATAAGTTGTTACATATTTTATACAAGTGTAGAAAGTTGGCTTTTTTTTTCAGGACAAGTGTCGTTGACTATTGCCTACCGACACGAGTTAGAAAAAAGCCTACATTTCAACATGTGTATCATATAACATTTTTTTACAATGCAGTTTTTTTAATTATCTCGGCCAATTATTTTATTAATTAACCAGGCCGTGCGGAAAAATATTACGAAAATTCATTCCCGCACACGTACGGAAAATATCACTTTCTATACATAAGTTTACCCTTAAAAAGAGCACTTTCTGAGCATATGCATTGTAAAGGTATATTTGTTCTTCAAACTCATGGTAAAGTTATAAGACGACTAATGTAAAGGATAGTGTACAATGTCGGCATTGCTGGATTTTTCCCAGAAAAGTTGTAATGTATATTTTTTTATTGATTTTAAGTCCACCACATTTAGAAACCTGCGTACCTTGTAAAAAACTACCCAAGTACGAGTCGGGCTCGCGCACGAAGGGTTCCGTACCATTATCAATTTATCATTAAAACACAGGTGTTGTATGGGAGCCCCCTTAGATATCAATTTTATTCTATTCTTACCAACATATACTAATTTGTTGTTATAGCGGCAACAGAAATACAGCATCGGGGGAAATTTCATACCTAGCTACCTGTAAGCATAGCACATGATTGGTATGTCAGTATGTTGCCGCGAGATAGATTTTCCATCTTTTACTAACTATATGAATAAAAGAGGGATGGATAGTCTACCTCGCGGCGACATATTGTCGCCCTAATCCTGTGCTAAACCTGCTGGTGAAAGGCGGACAGACAGACAGACAGCGGAACCTTAGTTCCGAATTAGGAATTATCGTATTTTATAGGTATCCATTTAAATTTTCTGTTGATGTGCCTAATCAAAACAATGTTTGAAAGCTAAGTACATCAGTCTGAAAACTAGTGTATAAACACCTTTACCGGAGTCTTAAGTTAAGAGGCAGTTATCACGTCAGCGCAGAGTGTTGTAAGCCTCGAGTCTGTTCAACACAATTTCCTTAAGGAAAGGCTTCTGCTTAAGTAAATAGTCTAGTATGTGGCGGATTAGTACATTGTTCTGGCGAATATTCACTGTAATTGTAAATGGGATTGCTGTGTTTACTTATTGGATTAGAAGAGTCATTTTCCACGGCAAAACAAGACATTATCGTAATGTATCGTTATGTGTGGTATGTAACCTTATACAATCTAAGTAGATGTAAATATTTTATATTAAATATTTATTTCTTTTGAAAGGTACCTACACGGAAAAAACATGTCCAGTGCTTTAAAAAATCAGGGCAAATTCATACATAATTCTGTTAAAAGTCGTTTTTCCTTCTGTAATTTGAATTGGCTAGACATGTTCTTTCCGTGGACCCTTCATTTGGTAACTGCTTTCTTCTTCTACAACACAATTATCGATGTCGATAATAATACATTACGACACAAGTGCGAAAAAAATTAAATTCGAAACGAGTGGCAATGTGCAAAAACTCGAGTCGAAAACATCGCCACTCGTTTCGAATTGCATGTTTTTCGCACTTGTGTCGTAATGTACTATTCTTTCATTAACTAGATTACGAAAGTGTTTTGTTTTACGGTGACAAAATACAGGCGCTAGTTATTAACTGAACCATATTAACGTTACTTTGTGAAATATACTCACTAATATTAACTATTTGGAATTTGTTGTCATTAATCTCATTAAACCGAGGCCCCACCGCTAACTGCTAACCACGATTGATGTGTTACCTCTATCGCACGTGTGAATTAGTACGTAAGTGTGACAGAAAGGCAATACGTCGATTGTTGTTTGTGGCAGGCCATCAGACCGGTAGGTACACATATCGACTTAGTCCCATGGAAAGCTCAATTGAGGCTTTTAATTTTGCTATTGAGCTAAAAAATAACGTCGCCAATTTATATTTACTTTGCAGTATTTGTAAATTTATAAATGGGTAGCCATGTAAATATTATAAAAATGTTTCATTAAGATGTAGCCGGTAAAAAGCATATTTTTATATTTTCCAGTTTAGCATCAACAAAAATAAACACATTTCCCATTAAAACTTATTTTCGTACAAAGCGAACCAGCCACGCGTATAAACCAATAACGATACGATAAATAATAGCAGACAAAAAATAATACACGACCGTTTTCACTGAACTTAAAACGATTTGCCTTCAACATGGTTGCGATAATTTCGGCAGAAATGTACGGAATAATCCGAGCGTAACATTGTTGATAGCAACCACGAGGTAAGTATACTCTGATCACCAAATATCCTGCCACGAACATCGAAGTTAGTAAATTCCGATAATCTGTCTCTGTCACCCCAATTACGCACGCCTTAGAGTGACTGACATAGACGCTCGAAATTTTCGATTTTCAAAGTTTGCGGAAGGCCTAAAGACGCTGCTTTACTCATGATGGGTTTATAAAGAACACGAGGTCATCTTAACACACATAGGTGCAATTTTTCTTAAGAATTGTAGAAGTTTACGTATAAAATGCATTTGAACGTGTTTGTAATTGTAAGGAAAGGTATGTGACAATAATAAATATATGCAACAGGAACCTATGTACCCATTATTTTTATTTTTATTAGTTTGATTTGATTTTATTGTTCTTGTTTGTATGTGTATATAGTATATTTAATTTTTCTAGTAGGTATATTAATTCTTCAACGTCATCGTCATTTAGAGGCTTTAACCAATCCTTAATGATATTTTTGCATATATCTGTTTTCTTCAGCGTGAAGTGTTTGTGGGTATAAAACAGAGCGATTTGTGTAACTTTAATACCGCGCACATAATGTACAGTTTCCTTATGGTTGAAGGTTACATGTTTCATTATAGTTCAACTATAGGAAATCTAAATAGTTTTGAGTATACATACCACGCAAACATCTTTAAATTGTCCTCGCTCGACTTATTAATGAATTTTGTCTTGTTAGTTGTTATGATTTATATCACGGTATTGGTAGGTTACTTACTCGTAAAAAACATGCTAATCTATTGAACAAATAAACATATTCATTAAAAAGCGTTACCTAACG
The DNA here is from genome assembly GCA_025490895.1 of Thaumatotibia leucotreta. Classification (NCBI taxonomy): domain Eukaryota; kingdom Metazoa; phylum Arthropoda; class Insecta; order Lepidoptera; family Tortricidae; genus Thaumatotibia; species Thaumatotibia leucotreta. The sequence continues at coordinate 5,645 of JALPQI010021525.1, forward strand.
TCTATAGCAACTCCCCACACCGAGCAATGTTTGGTCGATAAGTACTTTGCCACGTGAATACACGGGGCTTTGAAGTGAGAAAAACATTTAGTTCGTCCAAAACTTTGCTCGATAAACACGACTTTGGCAAGATTTTGTGCGGCATTCAGGAGTTTTATAAGCTTGTTTATAAAACAAGCGTTCAAAGTGTGCTTTGGCGCACAGCGCGAAACATTGAATAATTTTATTTATCTGCTTAAATTAAGTGAACTGATGCGAATTTTGTGTTCTATTTTGACGAAGTGTGCTGTGTTTATTGATGAGTTTATTTAGAAGCTTAGTGATAAATATACTAAATCTATCGGTTAACTGATAAAACCGCAACCCTTCCATATAATTTACGCATAATTTTACAACCGCTTAGAGACCAAAGTTAGCCTAAAATATTAGTATTAATTTTACAAGCATATCAAGAATTTACAAGGGTTGAAATCATTAAAATGTCCAATAAAACCTATAATGACCTACTATGCGAAACATCAGAGTTCATCGGCGAGGCAACGCAAGCTGATGAGGCTGTTTTTGAAGTAGGGGAGGCAGAAAAAACGCAGTTGCATCCTCATTTGTCTGAATTGAGAGTGAGGTATACAGTGTTGGTGAGGCGTTTAGATGACGTTTATGATCAGTTGCTGCAGCCTCAAAAGAGGTTGATAGTGAAGAGGCTTCTCGAAGCTTGCTTGGGGAGGCTGATTGAAATCAAACATGATTTGGTGGAGTTAAATTTGTCGGATTATACGTTTGATGATGATGAGGTAAGGTACACAACAATGGATTATATAGTGCTTCGAATGTTTTTTTTTTTTTTTTTATTCCACGTCGGTGGCAAACAAGAATACGGCCCGCCTGATGGAAAGCAGTCACCGTAGCCTATGGGCGCCTGCAACCTCAGGGTGTCACATGCGCGTTGCCGACCCAATAAAAATAACGTTGGCACAACAAAGTGGCTCCACTCCACCTGATCGTAAGTGAAAAGTAGAACCCAAATCGCGGCGGCAACGAACAGGAGACAATCAGTAACCTGTTAGTTGCCACCGCCTTGCTGGCCCGCTAGATGCTGGTAAATACACCGGCTGACCCCGAAACACGGCAAACACGAAGGTAAGTCATTTCACGGGCGTTTACACCGAATGTACGGTTGTAGCTAACCAGGCGGGTACTAGTAAAAATACCCTACCACCGGCTGAGAAGCTGGTTACTCAGTATTTCCCTTAGTCGACTCCTACGACACCCACGGGAAGAGAGGGGCGGTGATTTTTGTATTCTTACTCCGTCACCGCACGGAGAGATAAAGATGTTAAAGTATTGGAGATGAAGACTTGTTACTTTAAGTCTACTAAATAAGACGTTTACCTACGGGATGCCGATTGATAAAATTACTTATACAGATAATTAGTTGAGTATCAGCAATTAAAGAAAATGTGTGCTGTTCTTAGCGACTTTCTATGTGTAGAAAACCGGGTCACTCGCGTAATTTAAGGCGATTATTGACTTATTTTCAATCTGGACGAGAGTGCTCCGGACGAGGATCCTCGTAATTACTCGAAACATGTTGACCAATCGTCAACTTGAATTAAGTAAGTGACCCGTTTCGCCACATATGTACATACAGGGTGACATCGGAGTCGTGATCACGTTTCTCACAGTTTGGATCACGACCCCGATGTCACCCAGTATAAACCCTACCCTTATACAACAACATTGTATTATCCAGGTTCTACAAAGACTTCAATTAACACCATACGAGGCGGAGCCATGTGTTCCTCAATACTTCATAAGAGAAAGAGAAGAAGAGGTCGAGAGTCGTAGGCAGTTCATCATTGACACCTTGAGGAAACTGGGACATGAGCCGCCGAAGCCTCAAACCTTGGTGCTGACAGAACAGCAGGCTGTGCTTATTATTCAAAGCCACGAGAGAGCTAGACAGGGGCGATTGAGGTGTGTATGATATTGTAATACGTTTCTTAAAGCGCGATTCAATCAATGTACTTAAGTATTTGGGTGAATCACTTTTTTGTCTGTTATTGCCATGGTTACGATCACCTGAGTCATGCTTGTTTTATACAAAACTAGCTTTTGCCCGCGGCTTCGCACGCGTAGATTTTGGACTTCTATGAAAAAAAAAATGTTTTCAACTTCAAAAAAGAAGAAGGTTACCATTTCGATTGTATGTAGTTATATATTATGCATGTTACACGGTTTCCTGCAAATAATGAATCCTATTTTGTTTTTTTTTCTCAGGAGATTCAAAAGTGGCCGAAATAAGTTTAATATTTGTGATATTTTTTTTTGGGTTTCGCCTTGACTTGTCGACAATCATTTAATCGAATGTTGTTTCAAAGACAACGGTTCAAGTATTTTCATTTCATCGACAAGTCATTCTGTCGAAGAATAGTTTTCAGTAAATTTAAATCAGGGAATTTTGAATGGTGCTTGAGGTTTTCCTTTACGGGTTCTTATTTTAGTTTGGTTTAAATTTAGTAATATTTATTCCGCAGTTCTAAACTAACCCTGAACCTACTTTGATAGCTGTTCGCTTATGTGTGGGGTCACAGTTGTAACCTAACTTAAACATATTTTAATAGCCGTTCGTTTCTATGTGGGGTCGCACTGGTCGCAGTTCTAACCAAACCTAAACCTACTTTGATAGCCGTTTGCTTTTGTGTGGGGTCGCAGTTCTAACCTAACCTAAACCTACTTTGATAGCTGTTCGCTTATGTGTAGGGTCGCAGTTCTAACTTAAACTAACATTACTTTGATAGCCGTTTGCTTTTGGGTGGGGTCGCAGTTCTAACCAACCTACTTTGATAGCCGTTTTCTTTTGTGTGGAGTAGCATTCTAACCTAAACTAAACCAGCTTTGATAGCCGTTTGCTTATGTGTGGGGTCGCAGTTCTAAGCTAACCTAAACCTACTTTGATAGCTGTTCGCTTATGTGTGGGGTCACAGTTCTAATCTAAACTAAACCTACTTTGATAGTCGTTTGCTTTTGTGTGGGGTCGCAGTTCTAACCTAACCTAAACCTTCTTTGATAGCTGTTCGCTTATGTGAGGGGTCACAGTTTCACCCTAACATAAACCTATTTTAATAGCCGTTCGTTTCTGTGTGGGGTCGCACTGGACGCAGTTCTTACTTAACCTAAACCTACTTTCATAGCCGTTTGCTTATGTGCGGGGTCGCAGTTCTAACCTAACCTGAACGTACTTTGATAGCTGTTTGCTTATATGTGGGGTCACAGTTCTAACCTAACCTAAACCTAATTGAATAACCGTTCATTTCTGCGTGGAATCGCAATGGTTGCAGTTTTAACCTATCCTTAAATTTGATAGCCGTTTGCTTATGTGTGGGGTCGCAGTTCTAACCTAACCTAAACCTACTTCAATAGCCGTTAGTTTCTGTGTGGGGTTGGAGTTCAAACCTAACATAAACCTACTTTCAAAGCCGTTCGTTGCTGTGTGGGGTTACTATCCAAACCTAACCTGAACCTCCTTTGATAGTGGTTCGTTTCTGTGTCGAGTCGCATTTCTAATCTAACCTAAAACCTACTTTGATAGCCGTTCTTTTCTGTGTGGGGTCGCAGTTCTAACCTTTCCTAAACCTAAGTAGAATCTTACCTTATTTATCACATTCTCTTTGAAGTCTGTTTCACTGAACAGCATTTTAGTATGACATAATTAAATACTTAATTGCAAATAAACTACACGAATTAGAAAGCTGAATTTACTGTGAGGCGGCCCGCGTACCCGCGCTGCTTATACATATACTGTCCGCGAGCTGTCAAACAAACATTTGAAATTCGTTCGCTTTGAATCATATGTCGCCATGCAAAATTGTAGATATTTTTAACGAACAAACAAATAAATATGATTTTGTCTAGACTTAAAAAATAAAACCTCACAATGACCTTTTATGTAGCAAACTGCATTACTTACCAAAATTTAATATTAAAAGTATCTACGTATTCATCGTACCTATGTTACTCGTATATAACATGGTATGTAGATAAGTACCTACATCTTCATTGGCAAGAACACTTCTATGAAGTTTTGAATTAAATAGCCTAACGAATCTGGTTCCTTCTTACAAACTTTAACCTTCCATTTAACCCCCATAGGGAATGAATTTTCAAAAAACCTGAACACGTGTTTACTTATTTATTGTTAAAAACATTCATGTGAAGTTTCGAATAAAATAGCCCAACTGATCTTATTTCCCCATACAAACTTTAACCCTCCGTTTAACCCCCATAGGGAATGAATTTTCAGAAAACCTGAAATACGTGTTTACTTATTTATTGTTAAAAACATTCATGTGAAGTTTCGAATAAAATAGCCCAACCAATCTTATTTCCCCATACAAATTTTAACCCTCCATTTAAGCCCTTTAAGAGATGAATTTTCAAAAAACCTGAAACATGTGTTTACTTATTTATTATTAAAAACATTCCTGTGAAGTTTCGAATAAAATAGCCCAACTAATCTTATTTCCCCATACAAACTTTAACCCTCCATTTAACCCCCATAGGGAATGAATTTTTAAAAAACCTGAAATATGTGTTTACTTATTTATTGTTAAAAACATTCATGTGAAGTTTCGAATAAAATAGCCCAACTAATCTTATTTCCCCATACAAACTTTAACCCTCCATTTAACCCTTTTAAGGGATGAATTTTCAAAAAACCTGAAACATGTGTTTACTTATTTATTATTAAAAACATTCCTGTGAAGTTTCGAATAAAATAGCCCAACTAATCTTATTTCCCCATACAAACTTTAACCCCCCATTTAACCCCTTTACTGGATGAATTTTCAAAAATCCGTTCTTAGTGCGCCTCTCAACATTATAAAGAATGTACATGCCAAGTTAGAACTCTCTAGGACCAGCGGTTTGGGCTGTGCGTTGATTTAAGTCAGTCAGTCAGTCAGTCAGTCAGTCAGTCAGGACATTGCCGTTTATATATATAGATTATGTTCCTTAAACAAGGCAAATATGCACTCTATGTTTGTAGGTAGCCCACTAAGGGAAGGGCTTATTAACATCATAAAAAATCATGTTTGCATAATTTAAGTAGGTATCATAATTTTGCATAAAACCAGCGAGACTCGGGTGACCGTAACCATGGCAATAACCAATAGAAAAAAGTTGAATCCATTTCCAGTAACTTCCTAAAGTCCAAGGTTCTTCCTGTAGTAATAATTAACTCGGTGATTCAGACCCAGCTTCTTCAACTGCTGTAAAGTCATAGCATACCACGGTTCTACTATGTTTGGGCCTGGACGAGTATTGAGTATAAAACAATAGTGCTACTGGTAGGACCGTGGTTTACAATGACTAGGCGCCAAATTTTTCCTTGTGCCTTAGGAGGGTAATAATTAGGCTTTCAAACACTATACACGTACGTAAAAAAAAAAACTAAATATTGATGTTGATGTATCCTTAATATTTCAAACCAAAAAAGGGAAAATAGTTTCTTTGAAGATATAAACATTTATAACAATTCATTAC
>JALPQI010021526.1:0-18561 GCA_025490895.1 Thaumatotibia leucotreta
GCTTCACAAAACAAGGGGTTCTTGCAGATGCTCTCTCTTTTAATTTTATTGCTCCTATTACAAGCCACATAGGTACTGTCATGAGTACTATTAACTGTTATCAAAAACAGGGCCATTTTGAAATGCGGCAGTTTAACGAACTAGACATTGCAAGACAGAAATCTAAATTATACTAAGGTTACTTAAGGTCAAATTATAAAAACGAAAATCAGTAGGTACACCTTTGAAAAACCATGGAATTCCTACAAATAAAACATAAAATGCGCACATTTACAAAATTGTTTCAGCCCTATTATCTTCCTTGTCCGGAAACAAATACGTTTAATTATTACGCGTCAGTAATCACCAGTTACTGTAATACAGGAAATTGCGAGCGGAAATACTCCGACATCCCCATAGACATTACCATAAATACTTATCCATTGTAAAAAATACGTTTTTCTGAACGCAACATGTACTTGCATTACGTTATGCCACATTTCAAGTTGATATAATATAATTATGGACTTGAAATGTGGCATGACGTCATTGTCGTGTTGCGTCTCAAAGCAGCCGTACAAAAATAATATTTCTGTACCTATACGGCTGAGTTTACACTTGCAAATTATTGCTGCTTTGAGACGCAACAGAAAATACCTGTAACAATACTTTTTGATAATCTACATGACAGAACTATTATTGTACTTTTTTGTGTGCTCAATGGTAATAAAAATAATTCACTGTGAGGTACAGTCGGCATCAGACATATTATGGGAGCAGCCATGGTGCACAGAAATATCTTGTTCCTATACAGGGTGATCGTGAGTATACCGACAGCATGCATTGGTGCTTGCTGTCAAAAGAAGTAAAAAATATCAGTGTCATGTTATTTTCGGAGAAAATATTTACATATGTGATATATAGATTTTTTTTTATACAGGATCAGTAATAAATTGTAGGGAAAGATTTTTTTCCAAGGTTTTTTTTTTTTTTTTGTTGAAAATGTATCTAAAACTGTTTTCTCATGTTCTCTCACTTTAATCAGTGAGTATGTCAAGATGAAAACTATTAGTGTAAGAATTTTAACCGTGCAGGAATTTCCCAGTTACCTACTTAAGATAAAAACAGTTTTTTGAAAAACATGTCATTATCTCTTAAAATAAGCCGAATCCAGAAAAGTTAATATGACATTGTAGCCTCAAAATGTTGTCAGGAATACACCTTTCAAGTTTTTCAGGTTAATCACTATCCATTTATCCAATTATCCACCCTGTACAAAGCGTGCACTCTAACGCCATGACAAATAGTGACCGGTCCGATATATCTATTTATCATGATCTTGTAATATCCTACTTAACACTTTCGGTCTCTTTTGAGAATCTTAAAATAGTCGGTAATGTATAAGTCAGAATCTGTGAAAATGGTTGCATCTTATAATAACAATATTTGTAAAACCGTTCCATCTACCGTAACATCTTATTATGGCATACGCCATGGCGGTGAGGCACTTATAATGAAATAAACAATGTTCATGATATTACATTTATGCAACAAAAAGGTGTATCTAATACCCTTAAACGAGCAATTTGTCGATATATTTTTCGGCGTTCCTTTATCGTTTGTGGTTAAAATCATTTTTTTAATCGCTTCGATAACATTTACTGTAGGGTTTTCAGTCGTCTAGGAACGCCGGAATTTCAAATAGTCTATATTATAATCAGCTGACTGTTACTTAAGGTTTGAAAGTGACTCGTTTCACCGATGGTAAACAATTTTTTTTTCATGAATAACTATCGCGGTAACCTAAGAAGATATTATACACTGTAGGCTTGTGATGGTACCGTGTTTAATCGTTTGTCGTTGTTGCCGTGAGGTTCTAACAAGTATATAAGTGCGAAAGTGACGCGTAGCACGATAAATAGATAAAACGGGACCATCATAAGCCACCTGAATAGATCAAAATTCGGTTTCAAAAATTCTGTATCGTTTATTTGTCACAATCATGGTGTAACTAATTAACTATCTTATATAGTAACACCATGATAAGAAAGAGTTGGGATCTCCTAAAAAATAGACACTTAGTGTTAGCGATATTAAAAAAAATATAGAATAAAATATGTCGTTAACATCATAAGATAAGGAAACCTCTACTGCACGGAAAAGGGTTATGTTTTCAAAACGACGTCTGTCCGATCCACCCTTAAACAGGCCTGGCGATTCTTTCACTTTCGTATCCTGATTTCGGTAGATAATAGCGTCAATAAAAAACTAATTTCTTGTTTTTTTTTTAGAAACATTATTTCCAAAAAAAAAACCCGGTGGTCAATATACGCCCTGTGCTCGTCACCAGGAGGCCTACGTGTTCCGTATGTGGCCACTGCCCTGCTGGCGATACATTGAAGTTTTAAGGGGTAGTTGTTATGTTTACATGTAATTATAAGACCACAATAAAAGTACGAAAAAAGAATATTTATTTTTATACTCAAACGCCATTTAGCAAAATCCGCTTCAAAACTAACTTACCTATAGTTATATACTTACAGTAAGTCTTGAGATGTTTATATAGTGGGTGGACCTACATGATGTACAGTAATGAACTAACCCTTAAATTTCACATAAATGCCCAGCCAGACAGTGGTCACATACAAACCACTTGTACCAAACCAAAACGGGCAGAGGTCATATAGGGCCCACAAACTTTTAGAGCAAAAATTTTAAGTAAAAAACTATTACTGTGACCATTTATGACATACTACATTTACATTACCTTTTATACTACCAAAATAAATCAACACATAGCACTTACCGTAATTTTTTTCGACACAATAATAGTATTTATCTGGAGAAACACACAAAATCTGCCAGTTTTTCGGTTTTTGAATTTGACAACTAAAACGTCAAAGAAATTTGTTCTGACACATCGATTTTGGGTGCGTTCAGAAATCTGTCAGTTTATAGACTATACGTCAATGACATTTAGCGACCGCTACAAGCGTTTTGCTCATCAGAAAAAATCTTTTGCTAAGTGGTCGCTATGAGATCACGACCTAGTTAAGGGTTAATAATAGACCACTGATTATATGCACGATAAAATATATAAAAAATGTGTTCTAAAACATTTTAAAAGATTTAAACTTAAAACTCTGTGCTTATTTTCTATGCTGTACGTACTCTACAGAGTTCTATTTCTACATAATATATAAATTATTAAAAAAACAACAATAAATGACTTACACCGAAATTCAGAGTGTCACAATAAATTAAATATTCAAGCAATAACTAGTACATTCTAAAATTCAAAGATCATGGAGCTATATTAAGAAAATATAAGGGCTATAGTAATAACATTAATTTAGCAATGAATAAATACTGCAAAACAATTATTTTTAAATAGCTGGCGTCAACTTTCCCAAATATATTAAAGCAAACTTAATATCCTTGGCTTTAATAAAATAATTTTTATGGTTGACATATCTTCACGGTATTTTAAAAGTGCACTTATATTTTTGCGGAAGTCAAATAAAATCCCGCGCTGGCATAATGTTTCAATGCCCCGAGGGCTATATATCGCGTTGTTTGACATAACGTACGGGTGACACTATTTTACACTATGCGCCCTCTGTTTTTCACACTGCAACTTTTATTTTCCGTGAATAAATTGCCGTCCATCGTGCAGGAATGTTTTTATAAATGTTACTAGCGACCCGCCTATGCTTTGCAGGGGTCCAATGCTGATACTAAAACCTCTCGATTCGTTATATCTGTTAAGCAAACCGCAATAACGTTCAATCATATCCAAGTTTTAACCATTAAATTGGCAATGTTTTCACAGGTATACAATGTACATGGTCTTTGACCCACTTTTTGTATTTTTTAAAACAGAATTTTCTGCTCTACACAATGGGTAGGAGGCCACGCACGATTATTTTTAAAATTTGCTAATTTAAGGGTTAAAGTTATAAGCATACATAGAGACAAATAGCGAGAGACGATGTTCTTTTTAAGTACATAGTTTAGTTTTAGTTCGTAAGTATACGTGAATATGGGAGTTTAAGAGCAAACATAGAGAGTTGAATATTAGAAAGTTGTTTACTAAATAAGACAACTCAGCACAAGCTGTACAATTCGATATAAATTCCATTCATCCTTTTTTTTTTTTAAAGTGAAACATATATTTATTTTCAAAACTACAATTTATGTACATAGATTAAATCTAACTAATCTACTTAACCTAACCTATATCTAAGATTGGCCCTTGTGGCATTGTACCGAGGATGCTGGCGGCATTCATCCTTAGTTGTCTTATCTACTAAACAACTTTCTAACCTAAAAGTACACATTTTCTGTTGTAAACTGCCCTATTTACCTATACCAAAATACCTGAGTCCGTATTAAATTTGTGCAATCCGTCCGTAGTGATTAAGTTGCTTAATTTTTAATCAAGGAAACAGCAGCTTACTACAGAAAACGTGTACTTTTAGGTTCGAAAGTTGTTTACCAGATAAGACAACTAAGAATGAAAGGACCGTGTACATAAGGTACTTCTAGGCTTATTTACACATTACTTGTCCCGTCTCAGAATTGTTTGCTGTCTGGTTTTTCTGCTTACAAAAAGCCCAAGTGAAGTACTAATGGAGTTACTAATGGAACAGCGAACGAAGGTTTTTACCTATGCCGAAGAGTAAAATAAAAATGGCCGAGACACAAGACGGTCTACAATAAAACCTTTGTTTTTACAAGAGGTAATTTTATTTTAAGTATTTTAGATGCAATGCTCTGCTTGTCTATGAGGCGGGCCCTACTCGTACAAATTTTGGTTATCAACCGAGGAATTAACATCGTCCCATAATATTTATTTGATTCTTTGACATAAGGTACATACATAAGACAAAATATAATTATAATCTGCGAACATGGACGTCAAACGCCAGCTCCAAAAAGCCCCCAAAACCAATTGTTCAATTGCGCTAAGATGGGCAGGGCATAGCGCTTTTTTTAACACTGCGCATTATATTATTTCGGCACAACATTTTGACATATGTTTATAGAATACAGCCAATCAAAACTTTGATCGACCAATGACAACTTTTTTTGAAATGGCGGTTTATGTTTTTATAGGTTGATATTGAAATTCATTACCGTGATGTATTGATGAGGGGGTGACACTTGTCAACTAAAATTCAGGATCATTTTTGAAAGGCACTTTAGAGTGGCGTGCGGCTTCCTTGTTTTATTTGTTCGTAGATTAATTTATTTTATCGGCTCGCCGCATAAAAATAATCTAACCCCAGATAGAGATAAATGATTATCATCAATTATGATTGATGTTGCACTAAACGTAATGAAATGAAATGCTTCAGCAGACTTATAAGGGATGGCTCATTTTAGGACAGGGCTGGTCCAATCCGAGAAAAGAAACCCGGCCAAGAGCGTGTCCCTCTGACTTTGGGGAGGAAGGGGCATATTTATTTTAAGTTCTGCAGGGTTTACCTCCGAAAATACTAAGCATTTTTATTTATATGGTTGTTTTCTATCTATTTACGTACATTTGTCAATCCAAGCTTTTATTTATATTTATACTGAGCATACCGAGGGTATTGTCCTAAGGCATTTATTTATTATTTAATTATTTTTTAAAATGAAATTTATAGAAATGAAAAAGATGACGATAATTCATTGTATGCACAGGATACTAGAACACTTCTACGGAGCTGGAGCTGGAGCTGTGACTTAGGTGGTAGCATTATTGCGCGATTGGAATTTAAACTTTGACGCCTCGCGACTGGAAAGCGGGCTCAGTGCTTGATAATGGAGACCTAGCTCTCCAAACGCGCGCAGTGACTAAATACACATGAGTTAATTTATATTCATAATTACCCGATTTCGTTAACGACTTCTACCAAGATATTCAAAAAATTCATGCGACTCTCACGGAATTCGAGTAATACCTAACGCTGCCACCGAATTGACAGCGGTTAAAACGCTCGGCGGAATGCCCACCGTAACGAACAGCAGTGTTATTCACTAAGGAAACCGCCTTGCTGTCAGCGCTGTGTCAGCGCTGCGGCAGCGTCGAGCCTAAAAATGGTATTCACTAATGTACTTTTAACGACACTAGTGCTCGGCGACGAATGCGGCGTTAGCTGGAACTACACTGCGTCGAGAGTTTGACGTTTAATGTACGAACTTCGTATTCTCTAACGAAAAACAGCGACGAACTCGCCCACAACCTCGGTCACAGCCTCGATTCCGAATGTCAAATAAAACAGCTAGGATTTTAGACAAGGCTGTCTCGACGTCGAGCTCGTTGACGAACGCAGCGTCGAATGTGTGAATAAGAGAATAGCATAGCAGTTGTATTATACAACTTGTATACCTGTTCAAACATATATTATGTAAGTCGATCTTAACAAGCCTTTTCTTGAAGTGGATCAGAGTGGATCGTAGAAAAACGTACGAAACTTTCCAAACCCTTGGAAATTAAATTATAGGGATGTTGTTTTTCTAACGAAACGAGGGGTTAGTGGCCCTTCAGCGAATTGATGGACGCGATACTTACTTTGAGGGACCTGAACCCGGGTTAAGAGCCTTTGAAGGTTATTATTAGCCGTTAATATTATTTTATTTTTCTTAAAAGATCTCGGAAATATCCATTAAATCCCTTTGTTCGTAAAAAATTGGAAATGCCCGGAAAAATATGGCAAGCCAACTCCTCCTGCGGGTGTCGTAAAAGTCGACTAAGGGATTGAAGTGTCACTGTCACTGACCATTATTTGATAAAAGATTGATGATGGGCAGCAGCGTCATCATAGTGGACACATTACTGCGATCGCCAATCCACGTGCCCAGCGTGGCGATTATGGGGCATTTACTTCCTAATGCGTCTCTACGCATAGTTAATAGGAGAGGCCTACGTCCTGCAGTGGACTAGCATAGGCTGATGATGATGATGATGAAGTCATATCTGGTAATATTAACATAAATTAAGAATCAGGCTATGTCCTACTTAGGCGATTCAAAGCGACGAAATTTACGATGCGATTCGATGCGACGAAGTCGCGATGCTATGAAATCTGCGGGTTTCGTAAGAGTCGACTAAGGGATTGAAGTGTCACTGGCCAATCTTTGATGACACAACAAAATGAAAACAAGGTGCATAGTCCAATACTTTTTAAAACAAATTTTTGATATATGAGAATTCGAGTACAATTTTATAATTTAATCGTAAATATCTACTTAATTATTAGGTACGTCAAATTTCAAAATTCATTTAAACAAAAAGTATTTTTATAAAGAGAACTACTCGTATTTCCGTTTTTTATTATCCTCATACATCCATTATCCTCTTAACAGCTTTAATGTACCATTCATTACTATGAAACCTATTTATTTTCAGCCTATAAATAAACATGAATATTAAATTTACAATATTCAATTGGAATTTATTATTACAATGAACATACATTTTAAGTCACAAACAAAACAATACATACCTAAAAATCTAGTCAAATAACCCGCCCCGTGCCATGCCTGGCGCAAAAGTGCCCATCACGCTCGCGGCATTGTCACGCTGAATCGCGATTGACAATTTTTGCACCAAGAATGTCCCGGAGCGAGGGTCAAGACCTCTTTGTTGTAAACGCCGCCCAATCTCCGCGACAAAAACCTTAGCTTCTGACCCCCAACAATTGGAATTGATAAAAAATATTTTCATTGTTACATTTGAAAACAAAAGAACATTTCGTCATATTACTGCAAATACGAGCTATCTGCACAAATCAGGCTTTGGCAGGATCAATAAAATTTGTCACGATAATTAAGTTAATTACATAACTCCTGCTCAGCTACGATACTATGAAGTTCCAATTCCCACCACGAAACGCTAAATGCTAAGGCACTGGTCTCACCGCGAGCTACTTCCCACCCAGCTATCGGCTATCACCGCCGGGCGAGTATCGCCGTGTCTCTTTTATTTACACAGGAGTGGGTATCCTTTGTTCGTGTTTATAGCCGATAGTTCATAGCTTAGTAGCTCGCGGTGAGACCAGTGCCTTAATGTCACCTAGAAGTGCGCTCTCTTTCTATCGCGTCACTTGTACCTTTTCTGAAAAATAAGGTTGCTTCCTTTTAATAATTGATACAATCATAATATTTCATTACTACCTTTTTATATTGTTTTTTATATATTGATTTTGTTTTTAATGGTTCATTGTTATAATAAATTCTCTGACAGCGGTCGAATTAGTATGTAGATCTATATATATAAACGGCAATGTCCTGACTGACTGACTGACTGACTGACTGACTTAAATCAACGCACAGCCCAAACCGCTGGTCCTAGAAAGTTCAAACTTGACATTTAGATTCTTTATAATGTCTAGAGGCGCACTAAGAACGGATTTTTGAAAATTCCTCCGTTAAAGGGGTTAAATGGGGGGTTAAAGTTTGTATGGGGAAACAAGATTAGTTGGGCTATTTTATGCGAAACTTCACAGGAATGTTTTTAATAATAAATAAGTAAACACGTGTTTCAGGTTTTTTGAAAATTCATTCCCTATGGGGGTTAAATGGAGGGTTAAAATTTGTATGGGGAAATAAGATTAGTTGGGCTATTTAATTCGAAACTTCACATGAATGTTTTTAACAATAAATAAGTAAACACGTGATTCAGGTTTTTTGAAAATTCATTTCCTATGGGGGTTAAATGGAAGGTTAAAGTTTGTAAGGAGGAACCAGATTCGTTGGGCTATTTAATTCAAAACGTCATAGAAGTGGTGTTCCCAATGAAGAAGTAGGTACTTAATTATCTACATACCTCTACCATGTTATATATGTAGTACGAGTATTTTACCTCGAGTACTTGTATTTAAAAAAAATACTCCTAAGGGGGTAAAAATGGGGTTGAAAGTTTGTATGAAAAAAAGTTTAGTTTTAGATTAAGAAATTTCATATTGCGTAAACTAATTTAGAATAAAAATCTAAGAAAATTAATTCCAAGATTTTTCAAAATTCACCTCCTAAAGAGTTGAAATGGGGATTCAAAGTTTGTATGGTGAAACAAGATTAGTTGGACTATTTTATCCGAAACTTCGCAGGAGTATTTTGTAAATTAAATGAGAACATAAATAATTAAGCTTTATTTAAAATTTTCGAAAAAACATTCAAACAAAGGTTAATTATTTATGTTTACTTCTGGTTCTAGAGATTCCAAATTTAGCACGTAGGTTCCTTTAAGGGTGTACGGGTGGTTTAAAAAAAATTAAGTCAAAATCCACACCCTAAGGAGTGCAATGATGGGGGTCCAGAGTTTGTATGGGAAAACTTAATTATTTAAACCATTTTATCCCAAACTTTACAAGAGTATTCCTAAACATAAAAAGATAAAGATATGTTTTAGGTTTTTGAGAATTGAACCTCTGAAAGGGATGAAATGGTTACACAGTAAAAAAAAACATCATGGATATTGTTTCTGTGGTTTATCGAGTCACTGTGGTGGCAGTCCTGATTGACTGACTCATCACCGGTTAAATGTTTTGGCTTGACTATTCTACCATAAGAGAAAAGGACGAAGCCTGTGGCGGATTACATTATTGTTTTGTAGGAGGGTGAATATCTGAGAATTTCAACCGCCTAATTTTGGTGGCATCATTTTTGCCGAAATTTCTAAACGTCTCAATGTTATACTTTGCCATTTGTATAAGGTCGATACCTTTCGATCGCCTCCTTAAAATGACAAAGTAGCACATTGTAACGAATAGAAACTTCAACAAAAATGATGCTACCAAAATTAGGCGGTTGAAACGCTTAGATATTCACCCAGGAAATGACGATGCCTGCGTTGCTAATTTTATTTCGTTTAGTTTATTTGCAATTAAGTCTTTAATTATGTCATACTAATATGCTGTTCAATGAAACAGACTTCAGACAGAATGTAGGTAATAAGGTAAGATTCTACTTCGGTTTAGGAAAGGGAAGAACTGCGATCCCACACAGAAACGAACGGCTATCAAAGTAGGTTTTGGGTTAGGTTACAACTCAATGTTATACTTTGCCATTTGTATAAGGTCGATACCTTTCGATCGCCTCCTTAAAATGACAAAGTAGCACATTCTAACGAATAGAAACTTCGACAAAAATGATGCTACCAAAATTAGGCGGTTGAAACGCTTAGATATTCACCCAGGAAATGACGATGCCTGCGTTGCTAATTTTATTTCGTTTAGTTTATTTGCAATTAAGTCTTTAATTATGTCATACTAATATGCTGTTCAATGAAACAGACTTCAGACAGAATGTAGGTAATAAGGTAAGATTCTACTTCGGTTTAGGAAAGGTAAGAACTGCGATCCCACACAGAAACGAACGGCTATCAAAGTAGGTTTTGGGTTAGGTTACAACTGCGACCCCACATAGAAACGAACGACTATCAAAGGAGGTTCAGGTTAGGTTTTTACATTTTTTTTCATAGAAGTCCAAAATCTACGCGTGCGAAGCCGCGGGCAAAAGCTAGTAATTAGATATAAAGGTGCATTCAGACCAAATGAGCATTCGCTATTCTAACCTACTCTACGAAATTCCATCGTTACACAAAACGTGATTTGTTGATTTCGTAGAGTGGGGGATAGAGTAACGAATGCTCGTTTGGTCTGAATGTACCTTTACACCTTTAGACGAACAACATTCGCGATTGTGCGATGTGCGTCACCGCTTGCCGTGAGGTCCTACTGAGGTGCTTAGCCAAGTTGCCAATCGCTGGCGCTTAATCGTCAATCGTAAGCGAAAGGTAGCTAACTGTCTTTGTCGCACTAACTTGAAAGAGTGACAGAGAGGGAAAACTACGATACGCTACCAAGCGCTAGCGATTGGCAACTTGGCTAAGCATCCTGATGTACTCCCCGAGGTGGCACTGACTTCGAACCGAACGCACTAGTTGGACAGGCCTGCCGTTGGTTAAAGGACACAGCCATAAATTGGTGGGGAGTGGAGGTGAGCGGGTACTCTCAGGTATGCGACGCTGGGATATTGGCCTGCACCTCAAGTCATCATACACGTCCTTGTCCGTATGGAGTCAACCAGGGGTTGATCGTACTCCCTGGGCAATGCTAGTGGTCAATGGGCGTCGCATTATCTACCATTCTACCCCAGGCCACTAGTAGCTGAGTATGAGGGCGGCATCCGGCGCGGGCGACGCTCCTAACGGTGATGTGGCACTCCCAACCCGCCGGATGTTATTAAATATATGTAAGTCTACATATTTAAGTATCTATTATACAAAATATAAAAGTCCTCCCATACCAATCTAAGGTGTTCACCGTGCTGAGAGATGCATGGCTGGTGGTGAGACCAGTCGCGAACGGTGGCCTCAGGTATTGGGCAACTACCTGTTGAATCTTTGCCTTATCTGCGCAAGCGGGGCTCTGCGCGGATGGACCTAGTACATCCCTAGCTACTCGTGGGAACTGTATGGAGAATAAATTAAAAAAAATCAACAAAAAACAACACAAAACAAACACACAAACTTCTTCCTCCTTAGATGAGACGGCGAAAGCTGAAGCACTAAGGAGGGAGAAGAGCACAGAAGGGGGACCGGCCAAAGAGGAAACATTGAAGCTGGGGCAGCCATCGGAAGCGGGGGTACCAACCGGAACCCCAGCCAAGATGGCTAAACCGGAGACGATGAGGCCTCCAGTAGCCGGAACCTCAAAACAAACAACGGCGGTGAAGAGCGGGACGACAACAGTCGAACCCTCTAAGCAGCCCATAGATCCCGGCTGGGAGATCAGGTGCAAACCCAAGGGGACGCCTGCCCAGACCGACACAAACATACTCCAGCGGAGGAAACTCTCGCAGAGGAAGAGGCAGCGGCTTCAAAAGCGAAGAGAAGCGGAAAGTCGTGCCTCCGAAAACCTACAGGTGACTGACGCTGGGAGAGACGGGGCAGCGTCAACACCTGCAGAACAGAGCCAGGCGAAAAAACCAGAGGGGATAGCCAAGAGGGCACGCCTGGATGAGACCGTATCCCCCCGAGGCGAGCATAAGAGGCGATGCACTGACGGGGACCGGCCAAAACCATCCACCTACGCAGCGGCGGCGGCGTCAGACCTGACGGTTGCGATCACAAACGTGCGCACGGGCAGGCTGACAAAGCAGGACGCTGAGGAGGTGGAAAAGAAGATCGGGGACGCCATCTTCCAAGCGGCTCTGGACACTGATCTGGACGCGGTAGCAGCGGCTCCAGCGTTCGCGGGCAAGCCAAGCCTTGTGGATGGGTACCTGAAACTGTGGTGTCAGGACGCAAACACTAAGGCTTGGCTAATGAAGTGGCTGGAGACGGCCACACTGACGAACGGAGACCATCTTGTTGGAAGGAGGGAGGACGAGATGGTCCGGAGCGTCAGATGTGGTATACTGATACCATGTCTGGAGAACGATCTCACCAAGGTCGGACGGGTCCTCAATTTCCAGAACCCGTGGGCCATGGTGAGAAAATGGACACTGCAGCACGCAATACCCCTGAAAAAGAAGGGGAATACTCTACTCTTGGTGGGAATACCTGAGGACGTCGTACCTACCATGATGGAAAAAGGAAGGAGATTGAACTACATGTGTGGGACAATCTACATCCGTTTCCAGCATGCTGGGGGACGCTTCAGAGATTCCCCGCCAGAGAAACAGGCCAGGGAGGAAACGACCGTGGACGGAGGGGAGGACAAGGCGCCTGACAGCGCACCTAAGGCGAGCACCCCCTCCGCCATGGACACGGACGACGCGCAGAACTCGGACTTGGAGGAAGGCATTCTGCTGGAATCTGAGGACGAGGACGGCCTGCCAAAGGGGATAAGCCTGCTGCACCTAAAGGGAAAGGCGGAGGGAACACCCTCTGATGGCGCCTTCCCAATGTAGGGTACTTCAGGTTAACCTCCAGCACAGCGAATCTGCAACGGCTCAACTTCGCAAATGGCTGGAGGTTAACCAGCCATCGATAGCCCTGATCCAGGAGCCGTGGATCAGAAACACACGCATAAACGGCCTTTGTAACACCGGAGGTAATATATTCTATAATACACATTGTAAACCTAGAACATGCATTTATATATCCCGAAACATTATGGCACAACCACTAACTCAATTCTGTTCCAGAGACGTGTGTGCCATAAAATTTCTCAGAACACAAAACTCAAAGCTGCCGGAGATAGTACTGGCGACTGCGTACATGGCGGCAGAGGATGATCCACCTCCAGCGGAGCTGAACGACCTCATACGCTACTGTGAACATGAAAGGCTCGAGCTGGTCATATCCGCTGACTGCAACGGCCACCACAACCTATGGGGAATGGAAACAAACAACAAAAGAGGTAACGATCTAGTGGAATACCTAATGACTACTAACCTAGATATATTAAACACAGGATCTAAACCAACTTTTGTCACTCGTAGATGTAACACTATAATTGACATTACTCTAAGCACAGGTCTGGCTGCGCAACACATATCCAACTGGCACGTGTCGGAAGAGTTATCCTGCTCCGACCACAGATGGATACGGTACGACCTAACTGCTGACACCCACACAATAACGCCAAGAAGAAACCCAAGACGCACGGATACACCAGCGTATAGGGAACTTGTCGAAGGTAAACTTAAAAATACACAAATTTACAGACCTAACAATACAAGGGAGTTGGAGAAACAGGTAAACTCACTTACTACAAACATAACTGACAGCTTTGAAAACACATGTCCACTATCGACACCACCGGCTAGGAAAAACAACAACGGCTGGTGGGGACCAGAGTTGGAACGATTGAGAACAAAAATGAGACGACTCTTGAACAGAGCAATGAACACAAGTTCTGACGTTGATTGGGACGCTTACAAGACGGCCAAATCAGACTTCAAAAAAAGACTAAGATACAGAAAATCCCTCTCATGGCGGAAATTCTGTGACAACATATCCACGGCAACGCAAGCAAACAGAACAAGGAAGATCCTCGCAGATCAACCGAAACAGCTACTAGGCACCCTGCGGAGACTGGACAACACCACTACCACCACTCCAGCTGAAACGGAAAGGCTAATGGTGGAAACACACTTCCCGGGATGTAGAGTAGTAAACAAACAAAACCAAGACGAACAAACAACGGAATACTACCCGACTGAGACTGAGTGGGAGACAGCGGAACGCATAACAGAACTAAACAAAACAATATGGGCTGTGAATAGTTTTGAAAGCTATAAGTCACCAGGCACAGACGGAATCTTCCCAGCACTATTAAAATGGGGAGGCCTAAAACTAATGGAACACGTATCAAATATACTCTGCAGTTGCATAGCATTTAGATACATACCACACAAATGGAGGGAAGTAAAAGTAATCTTCCTACCAAAACCCGGCAAGACTGACTATTCGGACCCCAAGTCATTCCGGCCAATAAGCCTCACATCCTTCTTACTAAAAACTCTAGAAAGATTGTGCGACAGAGAACTGAAGGATACGGCTCTTAAGAACATAACGATACATCAAAACCAACACGCCTACAGTCAAGGCAAATCAACAGACTCAGCCCTTCATGCTGTAGTGAGCAATATAGAAAACGCACTGGAGAGGAAAAACTCCTGCCTCGGCACCTTTATCGATATAGAAGGGGCCTTTGACAAAACCAACTTTAGCAGCATTCAGTTAGCGCTACAAAGACACGGAACAGACCACCTTATAACAGAATGGATCATGAACATGCTCAAACAGAGAGTAGTAATACTATCTGACAACGGAGAACACCAGGCACTCGTTATGAGAGGATGCCCCCAGGGAGGAGTACTATCACCACTACTCTGGAACCTGGTAGTGAACGATCTAGTAATGGAACTAAACAACAAACATTTTATGACCATAGCATACGCCGATGACCTGGTGATATTAGTAAGCGGCTTGATAATAAGCACACTATGTGACCTAACACAATCCGCACTAAGGATAGTGGAGAAATGGTGCATGGAGAATGACCTATCGGTAAACCCAAAGAAGACAGATGCAATGCTCTTCACACACAGAAGAAAGTTGGGTAGCTATGAAATGCCAACTCTCTTCGGAACGAAACTAACGCTTTCAAAGGAAGTTAAATACCTAGGAATAACCCTAGATGACAAACTCAACTGGGGCAAACACTTGGACAATAAACTGAACAGAGCTACAGTAACCTTTTGGCAATGCCGAAGGATGGTGGGCAAGAGATGGGGCCTAGCACCCCACATAATACTGTGGCTGTACAAAATGGTCATAATGCCGATGATCAGCTATGGCTCGGTTGTGTGGTGGCCTCGCACACAGCAAACCACTACAATAAATAAACTAAGTAAGATACAAAGACTAGCATGTGTGGCAACCACAGGCTGCATGAGAACCACTCCGACTGCAGCACTGGAAATAATGCTAGGATTGCTACCGCTGCACATGCACATACAGAAAGAAGCGGCCGCCACAGCGCTTCGGCTTAAAAACCAAAATTTGTGGTCAAACCTCAGCTCGGCACACAAAAACATCTATGACAAGATGATCTCTAGCATGCCAATACTAGAAGCACCTATTGACAACATACCAAAGACGATGATCTTCTGGAAAGATTATGCCATATCGCTAACAGAAGATCAGAAGGAAGGACTAAATCAAACACACCTTAGAATATTTACAGATGGCTCAAAAACAAATGAAGGTACCGGATGTGGAGTCTTCTCAGAAGACCTTAACATGCACATTTCGAAACCTCTAGGAGAACATAGCACAGTTTTCCAGACGGAATGTGTGGGAATAATAGAAGCCTGCAAGGCACTGAGGAGACGAAAAACCAAAAATGAAAATATACTAATACTGTCAGACAGTAAATCAGTGCTGCAAGCGCTACAAAGTAACAAATTCACCTCAGAACTTATATTAGAATGTCACAGCTGCCTCATGGAGGAAAGCAAGGAAGGGAACAAAGTGACTATACAATGGATAAAGGGACACAGTGGCTCAAGAGGAAATGATGCGGCGGATGAACTGGCGAGAAAAGGGTCAGAGACACCGACGTACGGACCGGAACCCATCATACCACTACCATTATCATACATACGAAACCAACTGGGTCTATATCATCGACATCTCCACAATAAATGTTGGAACGACCTGGTCTCCTGCAGACAAACCAAAGAAGTACTACCTGAGTTAAACTGTAAAATCACGAAAACCCTACTACGAACACCCAGGCACAAACTGAGGAAAATAGTAGGATTGATCACCGGACACAACACTTTAAACAAACACCTGCACAATATGGGCAAAACAGATAGTCCTATGTGCAGGGCCTGCATGGAAGAGGAGGAAACAGCAAAACATATTCTTCTAGATTGTAAACAGGTAGAGGTATACAGGAGTAGGCACTTGGGGACTCCACAGACACTAAAGGAGGCATTTAGCAACCTGAAACATACACTGAGTTTCGTGGAGGAGCTTGGATGGTTGGAATAGGGCTACCTCGCTATCACGCAAAAAAGGCACAATGGTTGTCGAGTTGCGGAAAAAGCCCAGTATAACTAACTAACTAACTAACTAACAGCCATAAATTGGAAAATTCTAGGAGTGATAAAAGCAAGAACTCTGGCGAGCCATTCTATCCAGCACGTTCTGGTTTTATGCTTCAAGTAGACTTTAAACTTAAGAGATAACGAAGTTAATATAACAGTTTGTTTTACGATTATAGTTCTAGTTCCATATTCAAGTGAAATTCGCTTGTAAAACTAGAAAACTAGTGATAATGAATTTTGAAAGGTTTTTTATTGGATTGCCAAACGCGTTAATTAAAAGGATAAACTATTATATTAACTCGCTTTGATTTCAATACTAAATAACATTAATGATGATTTATGCATCAATAAGTACATATTAGAAGAAAAACATTGTTGACCAAAAGCCTTTTATTTAGTGTGGGACTCAGACTAGGATAAAATAGTGCATTACAACATGAGTGCGAAAAACATGAAATACGAAACGAGTGGCGATGTTTTAAAACACGACCGACAGGGGGAGTGTTTTAAATCGACACGAGTTACGAATTTGTTTTTGCACGTGTCTCGTACGACGTTTTTTAGTGCAGATGGCCCTTCGAAGTTTTGGCACTGACGTAAAATGACACACTTCTCGCACTAGAGCCTAAAAAAGGCACCATCATCTGTACTAAAAAAGAAGATTTTTACCTTGTGTTGGTCGATCAGCTTGTTTAACTATTGATATTATAAATTTGAACAATTTCCTTTCGATAAAAAGGCTTTAAGAATAATTGAACAGATCACTATACAGGGTGTAAGTCTAATACGGGCGAAGCTTTTAACGGGTATCAGTTTACGACATAATAGGTACATTCAAATAACTTTTACTTAAAATTAGAGCAACAAAATTTTCCATACAAAATAATTCGGCGCGCAATGTAGAGCAACATACGCGAGTTAAACACTCGTTGACAGCTAATTTCAAAAGCAGGTGACATAACTGCCATATTAACAATAACAAATGTTCGTACCTACATTGCTGCTCCGATAATCTTAAAAAAAATCTGTTGGGTCATAATTAAGAGTAACTTTGAAAAAACCTTGTAATCCATGATTACACTAATGAATCCCATGCCTGGTTTAATTGATCGCCCGTATTAGATTTACACACGGTATTTGTCACATTGTGTATGTATGTCACACGAGCCCAAAGTACTTTACCCGTTACGAATGTTTAACAGGCATGCATTATATTTTTGGTGTCTGAAAACATTTGTACAAGGTATAAAATAAAAAGATATAAAGAAGAATAATACGAACCGTTAAAAGTCAACAATCCTCTTGTACAGGAAAGTGTTTTCCGAACAACATCCATTTGTTAACCCCGAGAGTATTCTCTCTTGCGCAAGCGAATGGGCGAAACAGTGTAAATATTTGATATAATTTATAAAATAATATGATTTTCTTTGATAAGATTTGTTTTTGTCTTAAAACTGGACAGAAAATGTAAAGCAATATGCATATTATTTGGAATAATAATGACGGAATGCAAAATAACCTAATTTCACAACGTTATAAAGTAAACTAGGGTTTCTTTATACCTACGACCAGGCACCGGAACTGCTATTTTAGAAAAACCTCAAAATAGCACAATATTTTAAAATGTTTTATACTCTTTACGTACTACTCAATATTTTATGTAATTTACAACATCGTATTTTTAAATCACATCATTAACTTAGAATTTACATACAGAATAACAGAAATAGGGTCAGTGTGGGTAAGTCCGGCATATTGCATTTTAAACGAAAGTCCGTCATATGCGTCTTATGCTGTTGAGTTAGGGATGGAAATCAGTTGGTAGACGGACTTTCCAGATAGACGGTCTTACCCGCATTAACCGTTTTTTTTTTTATGGAGAAAATACCGGTATTCCATCCCTGATCTCGACTCACCCTATTTTACGATGTTTCGTAAAATATATATATAGGCAGTGCTTTGAGACTTGAAGTTGTAATATATGGTTATAAAAAATCGTTCACATCTCCAAGTCGAGAAACT
>JALPQI010021527.1:0-18489 GCA_025490895.1 Thaumatotibia leucotreta
TAATACATAGAAGATATACAAGAGGACGAAACAAACAAACAGAGACTATAAACCTTTAACTAAATTCTGCTAGCAAAGAAAGAAATTTTATTTTTATTTGTTCACAATATGAATATTTTACTAAACATATAAATATAATTCTTTTTCATTGCCATCAGTCAGGAGATAATGTTCTGGTCTTTTCACGTACACCAAAGTGAAAGTCAATCTCACCCCGTGTTGATCCACCCCATTTTAAACTTCATTTAACATGTTTCAGTTCCTCCAAATCTTCCTTGCGTCGCTGGGCCTGGCCTCTGACTACTTAACGCTGAGGTACGGGAACAAGGAAGAACCCCAATGGCTAAGACTTATGAAGAGCACAAAAAAGCGGCTATTCGCGGCTATACTTTGGCCTACCGTTTTTGTAAGTTTTTTTTAAACATTCCATTTACTGAAATTACGAATGAAATGCTTGAAAATCTAAATAGGTTGCGTTATAAAATTCAGTGATTTTGAACTTCTGCGAAAGTAGGTACTCAAGGCTAATTATTTACGTGTTCTGAATAATTATAAAATAAGTAAGAGTAGAAGAGCCATGGGCCGTGTGGTGACGGCAGTAAGAATACATTTGTCACCATCCCAACTTCTCCTGCGGGTGTCATACGAGGGGTGCGTGCCAGAAAGAATACAAACTTATTGCATAATTTCAGTTCACAAATGTTCAAAACGTATAAAATCGTTTAATATAATACACAAAATGTATATTTCCAATTGGTATAAGCTAAAAATAGTATAACATACATTAAACATACCATCGTTTCATATATCAGACATTTTAACTAATTCTGTTTCATAAAATCTTCATAACAAATACAAATTAAAATAAAATAAACGTTAACGTCTCAAATAACTTCGTAAATAAACCTCTCTGAAATAAAGAGAACCAGAACAGTTAGGCTAAGTTACGTTACAGCGACGATCTTCGTAGAAATAAACTGCTACCCATAATGGGTTAGGATAGAACTGCGACCCCCACGGAAATTAACTGGTACCAGAAAAGTAGGTTAGGTTAGGTTAAAACTGCGACCCATGTAGAAATAAATTACTACCAATAAAGTAGGTTAGGTTAGAACTAGGACCCACACTAATATAAACTGATTCCAGAAAAGTAGGTTAGGTTGGGTTAGAACTGCGACTCTCTCTCTGATATAAACTGATACCAGAAAAGTAGGTTAGGTTAGATTAGAACTGCGACTCCCTTATATATAAACTGCTACCAGAAAATATTACTACCCCAAAATATTTAAACTTACATGAATTATATTATTTCATTATTATGTCAATATATTGTTATAGTAAACAATGTTGTAAATTATACAAAATGAAATTATATGTTATGATATTATAGATTAAGTCATTTATACCAATTGTACTTTATACGTTACAAAATAATACAAATTGAATTTATACGTCCTGAATAACATATCATTAGTTCGTATACGTTTCATTACTTACCCATTGGGTAATACAAGAAAATATTGGTAGTTTACTCGCATGCTTATTTCATATAAGTATACATATCGACGCTGGAAAGGAGAAATTGGGTAAGCGACATTTTTGATGATATTGAGTTATACACACCGTTAGAATCGGGAAATTTTTCCGCGTCGAATGAGCTAGGTTTCGTATCCATCTGACAACTTTTGTGTCGCTTATCCCATCGGTGATTTAGAGAACTTTCGATCATTTTTTACTACTAAACGACTTGGTTTTTGACAACTTTTAAGAAAATGGAGATTAGATAAAATATAATTCAACATAATGAATCTTGGATCATTTTACCTATTTGTCATGACAGGTTAAATTTTACTTGGATATTTTTGCTGTGTAACAACTAATCATCACTTGTGGGTTAGCTATTTCTACCTGACTGTATGATATGTTCTCATGTCGTTTGGACAATTTTACCTTTATCTTAATTTAAAATTAAAGACGGTTAGACAATATTACTTAACTATGATATCTGAACTATTGGCGTTTATCCATTTTTACCCCTACATTTATTTATGAACCATATGTCGCTTAGGTATCCCTTTTTACCTGAATTTACATTAGAATACTCGTACTACTGTCACTTATCCTAACTTGCATGAATGAAATGTCAGTAAAAAAGTTAGCAACAATTTGCATACATAAATGTCTGCTATTTTATTCTTTGTCACGTTATGTAGAAACATTTGGCAGAGGGGTTGTCCTGTCAATTTTTACTCTGCGTTAAATAAAATGTTTTTGGAACTTTAATAAATAAAAATAAAAAAAGAAATAGGTACTAACTAAAAGTGTTATCATAACGTAATACGATGGATAAACATACCAACAGGTACGGTTGTTAAAAGTAGATAGTTTTCAAGTGCCTCGTTTGTAGGTAGGTACTAACTATTGTTGGCTCAATAACGAGTTATCCTTGTTGATTTTGCATGTTTTAACCCTTAAATGCATGACCTTGACAAAGATTTATTCTAATTTGAATTCTGACATGTTGTCAATAGAGTCGAAAATACATGATTCATGATGCAACCCTTAAATGCATAGTGATGTATCACTATGCATTTAAGGGTTAAAATAAAGAGAAATGATCTCAAATAGAAAAACAAAATATATTTGTTTTTAATACTAAACAATAACTATTACTTACTCACATTGGAATAAAGTTAAAAAAATACCTAAAACAGTGTCTTTCTTTTTTCACGTGTAAGTAAATTCGTTTACTAGTCACGGAATGTTACTCTTGTAATTGAAATGACTGACTATGAAGTCTAAAATAATTTCTCATTTTAAGTATGTGGATATTTCTTACTGATATATTTATGCTATTTTTTTCAATTTATATATTTTTACCCGAATATAAAATAAGCCACATCGGCAGTTAGATAATTTTAACATGATGAATTTGTTATGTAAGTCTCGGGTGGACTTTTTTACCTTCCTTATTTCTTTTACAACGTGTTGGTTAGATAATTTTACCTGAATCAATTTTTCCGACCATTTTGCTTAAGCGACAGTAAATCCTTAAATAACACTTGAATACGTTAAATAATTAAAACATCACATAGAAAACATATTTATGTCCATAAATAATGCTTCAATTATTTGATTTGGCCTCCTAATTCATTTTAATGATTTTTTTTTCCAAAATCTCGGCGGTTTTTTGCCTCTCCTGTAAAGTACGCACTGTGTCGCTTATCTAATTTCTCCTTTCCAGCGTCGATATGTACTTGCTAGTGAACATGTTAGTTTAATAAGATTTTAATATAAAATACAAACATCCACTTGTCAGGCACACCAACTGACGCAATATTTTTTTAAGTGATTTTATAACTTGAGCACTTAGTGCTCTTCTACTTTTCATCATAATCATCCGCCTATGGTGGGTAAGTAATGAAACGTATACGAACTAATGATATGTTATTCAGGACGTATAAATTCAATTTGTATTATTTTGTAACGTATAAAGTACAATTGGTATAAATGACTTAATCTATAATATCATAACATATAATTTGCTCAAGTTATAAAATCACTTAAAAAAATATTGCGTCAGTTGGTGTGCCTGACAAGTGGATGTTTGTATTTTATATTAAAATCTTATTAAACTAACATGTTCACTAGCAAGTACTTATGTATACTTATACAAAATAAGCATGCGAGTAAACTATCAATATTTTCTTGTATTACTCAATGATGTACACACATGGGGCGAGTAGAAGCTTATTGAGGGGTTAGTTCAGACAACAACGGGGACAGCTGAATCTCTAGTACTCGTGATAAGTTTTCAAATGGATTTTATTTACGTCGTGCGTGCGTGCACGTAGCGACTAAGCACGTTAGTTTAACGGTTATAATTACACTTAAATCGAGTCAGCTCTTGACCGGTTTTGTAAAATGCGTCAATTTTGATTCCAGCTCGTCTCAACTCTATTCTGGTCCCTCTACCACTACGACCGCAGCCTGATCTACCCCCTCTTCGCAGACAAACTCCTCAGCAGCACAGCCAACCACATCCTCCACACCGCTGTCGTTCCACTGGTGGTGTGGGAGCTGGTCTTCCAGCCGCGGGAGGTGCCGAAGAGTCATAGGGTTAATATAGCTATGCTGACGGGGTATATGCTTACGTATTTGAGTATGTAAGTATTTTTTGCCGTTTGAGTTACTGGTAAAGACGAATTATCAAGAGTTTGCAATTAAATTGACTTTTAGTCAAATAACATTTCATATAGAATGCCTTTGAGCTTGTAAACACAACTCCAATATACATAATTATAGGCAAATCCATGCGCTCGGTAATGTGTATGTATACCAAACGTCAGTAGATTCTAAAAAAAATGTAAACAAATATGGCTGAATTTCCATAGCATTTGACGTCTTTTACTGATGTCGTGAAATACGTTCGCAGACATATTTTACAACTAACAAATATCAATAATTTTATAAATATTGGATGGCATATACCAAAGGAAAAACGACCAAGATCACCAACGTCCGAGGTGGGAGTCGAACCCACGTGCTCAGCTTTCGCGGCTGATGTCAGCACCGCTCGGCCACTCGGTCTTAGCAACCACCAGCCAATTTTCTCGGGTATATGCAATCACTTACAAGGCTAGGCGCCTTTGACCATGCTCTAAGGGCAAGCAATACATGCCATATAAATATTTAGTTATAAATAATTTATTTGTGTTTTCACAATGAGTTCAATCAATAATTTTAACTAAAAATGTGTGTGAACTCAAGGTTTAAGATTTTGAGTTCGTAATAAAACGAGTTTTTAGGTTTGTTCTAATTTTTTTAGGTTCCACTGACGATTCGTATAGGTGTATTTTATACGTTTATGATATCGGAAAAATATTGTTTTGTATACAATAGGTATTTACAGTTCATCAAAGAAATGAAGAATATCACAAAAATTATAAAAAAGTCAGTTTTGTTTCTACTCACCCCGTGATACCTTTTTTGTTTCAGAATGTACTACACCTACCTCGACCAGAACGTCTGGTTGTACCCCATCTTCGGCTTGGCTCACGAAACAACTTTCTGTTTCATTCTCATTAATGCTGTCATTGGTGTCATGCTGTTCATATTTTATAGAGCACAGTGGGTTCTCACAAGCATAGTTTGGGGAGCGCAAACTAAAATAAAGAAGAAAAGAAAGTTGTAATTATTGTGTCGAAACGGGGTGTCTTTGAACAATTACAGGGGTTACTATAATTTAAGTATTATTTGTATTTTTTTTAATAAATGTTTTAAATGTTACGTTTATTGAACTGCCCTGAGTTAAAAATATCCTCCTCCTTGCGTCGTAATCCTCATTGCTGAGGGTCGTGAAGCCCCCGTGGTATGAGCTTCTGTCTTACGGAGTCCCGCCATCTGGGCCTATTCTTGGCATCGTGTAGTGCAGTGTGTAGCTGGGTACCCAACGCAGAACGAACTTGATCTGTCCATCTTATTGGGCTGCGGCCTCTTGATCGTTTACCATCAATCTTGCCAGTAACGATAAGTTGCTCAAGATTATGCCCCTCTTTTCTGGCGATGTGACCGAAAAACTCCAGAATTCTTCGCAGACAGATGGTTGATAGCCTGGTTTTGACACCTAGTTCGCGTAAGATGGATACGTTGGTGCGAAAAGCTGTCCAAGGAATTTGCAGCATTTTCCTCCAGCACCACATCTCAAACGCGTCAATACGGTCACGGTCCGCCTTTTTAAGAGTCCAAGTCTCAGCCCCGTAGCTGAAAATGGAGAAAACTAGGGAGTTGACCAACTTAATTTTGGTTTTCCGTGAGACGTTGCGATTCCTCCATATGCCCTGAAGCTGGGACATTGCACTTTTGGCCATTCCGATGCGCCTCCGGATCTCCACTTCACAAGAGCCAGTATTGCTGATGTTCGCGCCAAGATATATAAAGTTATCAACGGTATCAAGCCCCAGAGCACCTGTAAGCTGTAGCTTTCTTCCACGATCCACCACCATAATCTTGGTTTTATTGTGGTTAATCTTGAGACCCAGTTCCAGACCAATGCGCTCCATCCGTCCCAGAATATCAACCATTTCTGCTTCACTAGTAGCCAAAAGCGTTGTGTCGTCCGCATACCGGAGATTTGTGATTGTAGTGCCGCCAATTGTGACTCCTCCTTCCCAGTTTTCACAGGCTTTCCTGATTATATACTCTCCATAGGCATTTAAAAGGATGGGTGACAGAACGCAACCTTGTCTTACACCTTTCCCGAAGGTGAAAGGGCTGGATGTTGCTCTGTCAATTCTTACGACGCCTTCATTTTTCAGGTATAGAGTTTCGACAAAGGCTATCAGATGCTCAGGTACACCGGGCTCTCTCAGCACCTTCCATAGAACCGACCAAACGACGCAGTCAAAGGCTTTACTGTAATCGATAAAGCATAGAATTATTGGTGTGCTGAACTCGTAAGCTTTCTCGATTAACTGACGCACGTTTAAGATTTGCTCCCGTGTACCTTTGCCTTTCACAAAGCCTGCCTGTTCCTGTGGGATCTGCCAGTCCAAGAAGTATCGAATTCGGTTGTTAATAATATGAAGCATAACCTTGCTGGCGTGAGAAATGAGAGCAAGGGTCCTGTAGTTGTCACATTTTCTTGTCGAGCCTTTCTTGTGAACTTGTGAAGTGGCAGAATCACCGACCTAGTCCAATCGTCAGGCCACTCTCCGGAATGCCAGATGTCGTTGCAAATTTGGAGCAGAACGTCAACTCCAGCCAATCCCATTAGTTTTAAAATTTCAGTCGTGAGTTGGTCAGGTCCGGGAGCCTTATTGGCTTTAAGAACAGCTAGTGCGGCAGTGACCTCAGACCGAATTATCGGCGGCTCAAAGTCCAACATATTCCATAAAGTGGTTGGCTGCGTTGATCTCTGGTCACAGTTTGGGTTTCTGTACAACTCTACACAGTATTCTCTCCAACGGTCAGAAATTGCGTCTAGGTCTTGAAGCAGCAAACCATCTTTGTCGTCAATCACCCAGCATTTTGGCTTGAACTGCTTAGAGAGGAGCTTCACCTTTTTGAAAAGATCTGAGCATTGCAACTTCAAAGCGTGTTCCTCGATCTCTTGACACATCCTTGAGATAAAGGTGTTAACATCACGACGGCATTGCATTTGGATGACTCTGCTTAGCTCAGAGTATTTGTCCCTATCGTCCTGACTCAGAACACCACCGGATTTTAGCGCTTTCCCCTCTTCGATCAGTTTCCAGGTTTCGGCGGAGAGCCATACTTGTCTGGGTTTAGCCGGTGGTCCACGACTCCTGGTGATCACGTCGACGATTTCCAGATGTGACTTTTTAGTAGTTCCCATCGCTGATTGGCGTCCGGAACAAATAAAGGAGGCATATCTGTGATCGCTTTGCCAAGGCTGTCACGAAATATCCCAGCCTCTGCTGATGCGAGAGACTTTGGTCTTAAAGGGTCTCTCTTTCTAACTGCTTTTAGACGCAATGTAAAATTTGCCACCAACAGACAATGATCGGAGCCACAGTCGGCACCAGGGTAGGTCTTGACATTAGTAACTGATGACCTCTAGCGACTACTGATCATCACATAATCTATTTGATTCCGGCATCGGTCACCGGGAGATACCCATGTATAAAGTCGTCTCCGGTGATGTTGGAAGCACGTGTTCATTATGCTTAGTTTTCTACTTATGCAAAACTCCAGAAGTCTAGCTCCACGCTCGTTTCGGAACCCCAGGCCGTGTTTTCCGACTATGCTTCTAATGTGGGTGTCCTGAAGTGTGCTGCCTACTTTCGCATTCCAATCCCCCACCAACATCATCAACTCACGACTAGGAATCTTGGTGAGAGTGTCTTCTAGGTCCGCGTAAAAATTGTCGATCTCTTCATCATTAGAGCTTGAAGTTGGAGCGTATACTACAACAAAGTTCATGGTGCAGGGGCGAGTGTTTAGCCGCAAAGAGATTATTCTTTCGGAGACTGGGTTATATCCCAGGACATGACCGTTTAACAGGCGTGGTACCCAGACGGCTACACCGTTCCGACTAGAATCATCTGCCCCTGAGAAGTATAGAGTATTTCCATTAGGGGTCAATACGTGTCCTCTTCCTCTCATGTGGGTCTCTGTTAACCCCACAATAGAGAATCTATGTGATTCCATCTCCCTTTCTGCAATTTCTAGTTTTCCTGGCGCAATCAAACCTCGGACGTTCCAAGTCGCGAACCTATGCTGTTTCCGAATTGATACTTTGTTGTTAAAATCACCAGTAGCATAACTGCTTGCCTTAAGGACCTGGTGAGTCATCCTGGCAGAGTCTTCGGTCGCCAATTTCACACCGCACGGCCCGGTAACCGAACGGCGCCGGGCGTCAGCCGGGTCGTCCAACAGAGTCGCTCGTTTCTTCGTACAATCCATAAGGGGTTTTTCTTGGGCTAATACATCATGGTTGGTGCCCACGTCCTTCCATGGTAGTCTTTTTGAGGGGATTTAATACCTCACGGTCACTGAAACCGCTCCATAGTGGAGTTGTCGGGATAAGAAACCGCCGCCCGATGCTCGGCGTTGACACTTTTACGGTTGGGTGGGTCGTTCTTCGCCAAAACCAACCCTCCTCCTTTTTCATCCGGGCTTGGGACCGGCAACGGCGGAGTTAAAAATATAGAAATAGAAAGCTACAATTTTTTTAATCAAAACATTCCTGACCGCAACAATGTTTACAGCTAAACTGTTCGTCAGTAGAAAACACACAAAGTGTAAATAAACATAAAAACTTGCATTATTAGTTTTATCACCAACTTAAAATCTTACTTAAATGAGCACGTGTTTTTCGTATGTATCAAAACGTCAAATATTATGGGAAGACGGCTACATTTGTTTAGACTTTTTTTGTTTTTTACTGATGCACAGTATACAGTGCTGGTTTGAAATTGAAAATAAAGTACCGGAGGGTCATAATTAAAAATAATCTTAAGCGATTTCTTAATAAATGATTACAATAATTAATCATATGCCTAATTCAATATACAGGGTCATTGGAATATCGATGCAAAGCTTTAAGCTGAAGTAAGTATAGACCATTTAAGGGTTGTCTTTAACGAAGTCTGATATTTTTTTTTGGCCAAAATACCCAAAGTTTAAAATTAGGTGCTAATTTTTGAACAAGTGTGGTTTTAGGTCCTAATTCCAATTACGAGATGCTTAGCCAAGTTGCCAATCGCTAGCGCTTAGTAGCGTATCGTAGTTTCCCCTCTCTATCACTCTTTTATATCAGTGCGACAAAGACAGGCAGCTTGCCTTTCGTTTACGATTGACGATTAAGCGTTAGCGATTGGCAACTTGTCTAAGTACCCTGGTAAGATATGCGGTACCGGTGTGTGGCAACATTATTCAAAGTCGAAATTGGCAAAGTCCAATGTGCAAAGTGCAATATTTATCGGAAATTACAGATTACTACTATCCGGAACTTAAGATAAGGATGATACCGGTAATTCATAAGGGAATAAGATTATTATCTTTTATTTTACCTATACCTTTAAATGAGTAATAAATACAATTTTGTGAATATTTACATTAACTAAAGAGTAAAGACCGAGCGCTGGCGACTTCCTCGCACAATGCACACAGCGAGGAAATGCCGCCAGCATCCTCGGTACAATGCCATAAGGGCCAATCTTAGATATAGGCTAGGTTAGATATGTCTATGATTTGTACAGTTTTGAAAATAAGGACCGATTTTTTAAAACACTCCGGACACTACGATATATCTAATGGCGATTTTACGTAAATATTTAAATGACAAGTGTTGGATATTTCTCTTCTACAGGCCTTAGAAGGATAAGTAAATACTGAAATATACGGGTCGATTGAATTTTTTTTACATATTTAGTTAAATACCTATAGTGAAAACAAAATTAACGTCATAATTTTCGTGTTCCGATGTTAAATTTTTGTGTAACGTCTTAAAGTAAGAAAGGCGACAAATTGAAATTTTCTATTTTTTTTTATGTGACGACGGTAGACAATGGAGCACTCAGCCCACCTGATGGAAAGCAGGAACTGAGGCCTATGGACATAGTGACCAAAAAATCGCCTATGCGCTGCCTACCCTGAGGACTTAGATGGATTCCCTCTATCTATGCCAGTAATTACACCGGCTATCTTACCCCCAAACCGGAACACAATACTAACTATTTAGCGGCAGGTTAACGGGTAAGACGGTGGTCGCTATCCGGGCGGACACTGT
This sequence comes from Thaumatotibia leucotreta, assembly GCA_025490895.1. Taxonomy (NCBI): domain Eukaryota; kingdom Metazoa; phylum Arthropoda; class Insecta; order Lepidoptera; family Tortricidae; genus Thaumatotibia; species Thaumatotibia leucotreta. Next base: position 10,256 of record JALPQI010021527.1, read on the forward strand.
ACAAGGTCCTACCTCCAGCAAAAGCGATAAACAATGCGCGCCTACATTTATTATAATTTGACGCCTTTTTCCACTGCCAAAGGTTGTTGGACAGACTACACACTACAATTAGTATGACTAACTTTCTTAATTAACACAATTGAAGCGATCCTGATTTTTGTTTTGATTAAGGCCTTGACTATGTACAGTCGAACAACAAATTGAACAGTAGATAACGCTTTCGTTACGGTTTAAATGCCAAAAATATAGTTACACGACCTTAATGTTAAGGCAATAAATTCGTGTAAATATAACTTTGGCACCTAAACTGTAATCTTTGACTGTACATTTTTTTTGCCACATACAATAGCTCCAGAAACTGAATCTGACCTCACATTACTTACCGGGATTCGAACCTAGGACCTCTAGTAATGCCAGGGTCACCGCGGCCATGTTTTCCTTATATCCGTATAATTAACAACAGACAACGACCAGTGTAACCGGCTTTTCCGTAAGCGTCGCACGCGCACGTCATTCATATAAAACAATAAAAATATATAGTGTAGTAGAATTGTGTTGATTTGTGATAATAATCATGTAAGTGATACTCTGTTATACACCGTGTTTTTTTAATTCCGTTAAATTTAACAGGCTGGTACGTTAATTGGAGCTACCTGGTATGTAGCTTTTAATCGAACTCCAAAAAATTTTTTTTTCGTTTCATACATAATAAATGAAATGGTAAGTGTAAGAGAACCTTAAGAATAACACAAAAGTGAATTTCAGGTGACTGAGGGCACATGTGAAAATAAGTAGCAGAAGAATGTAATAAAGGTTGCAATTCACTTGTTTAGTCATTAAACGCAATAACAGTACGAGTAAGAGTTAACATATTAGTTTCTTAGAGAATTGACTATTTTGACCTAAATAAAAATAAAAACACAGTGTATAATAATGATAGTGAAATAAAAAAAACATTAGGGATTGAAACTATGGGTGTAAAACTTTAACAAAACTTCAAAATTGACATAAAGGAACACTTTATCCAAGAAAATAGGAACATTATTGAAAAATATGTATCCAATTTTATTACCTAACTCGGAATCTTGAACTTACAATGTGTGGGTGTGTAGATTTGTATATTTTATGGATGTGTGTCCACTTGACTGTTTTGTTAAAATTTTGCACCCTAGTTCCGATCCCTCATGTCACGTCAAGTCAAACTATTCTTTATTCAGTAAGGTGCATGCAGACCAAAAGAGCATTCGCTGTTCTATCCCCCACTACGAAATCAACCAATCACGTTTTGTGTAACGATCAAATTTCGAAGAGTGGGGGGATAGAATAGTGAATGCTCGTTTGGTCTAAATGCACCTTAAGCTTATTAATAAGCATTTACGAATCGTCTGACACAATATCAAGAGAAAAAAACTACTACCAGTTCTAACCCTAACCCTAAAAATTTACTTTCCCATACTATTAAACTCTAATTAATCACTGACTTTGTATGAGGGGTTAAAATTATTTTAAGATATTTCGATGTTGGTACTATACTGAAAGATCATCGCAATGGTTGGTAACTAGACTCGGTCGGTAGCGGGACGGGTCGTCGTTCCGTTCCAACCTGTATAACCTTTTAGTTTAAGCATTTACGAATCGTCTGACACAATATCAAGAGAAAGAAACTACTACCAGTTCTAACCCTAACCCTAAAAATTTACTTTCCCATACTATTAAACTCTAATTAATCACTGACTTTGTATGAGGGGTTTTAAGTTATTTTAAGATATTTCGATGTTGGTACTATACTGAAAGATCATCGCAATGGTTGGTAGACTCGGTCGGTAGCGGGAAGGGTCGTCGTTCCGTTCCAACCTGTATAACCTTTTAGTTTAACCGCACCTACAAGGTGCGGTTAAACTAAAAGAGCATTCGCTGTTCTAGCGCCCGTTCTACGAAATCAACCAATCACGTTTTGTATACCGATCGAATTTCGTAGAGTGGGAGGTTAGAACAGCGAATGATCTTTTAGTTTAACCGCACCTTGTCAATAGTACATTCTTAAAAATCGATGAATAAAATGTCTGCTAGATTGAGTATAATGAGATTAATGAGAAAAAAGAAGTAGAACAGCTCGACGTCGAACTGTAGCCGGTGACAGCCGATGACAGCTCGTCGCTGTTTCAGCATGTCCAAATAGTCGATTCTTTTCGTTTCTTCTAATAATAAAACTCATTATGCTCAATCTAGCAACCATTTTATTCATGCGTCTCGACGATAAGCTTTTTTATTTGACATTAGGAATCGAGGCTGTGACCGAGGTTGTGGGCGAGTTCGTCGCTGTTTTTCGTTAGAGAATACGAAGTTCGTACATTAAACGTCAAACTCTCGACGCAGTGTAGTTCCAGCTCACGCCGCATTACTAGTGTCGTTTAAAGTAAATAATAAATATCTTGGGACATCTTACACAAATATCGACTTAGTCCCACGGTAAGCTCAATTAAGGCTTGTGATATAGGTACCAAGCGACGATATATATAATAGATAGATACATATAGATACTTAAATACATAGACAGCCATGACCAAGGAACAAATATTTGTGATAAAATAAATACTCAAATAATGCCCTCGCCGGGATTCGAACCCGGAACCTCCAGCTTCGTAGGCAGGGTCACTACCAACTAGGCTACGGAGGCTGACAAAGTACATTAGTGAATACCATTTTTAGGCTCGACGCTGCCGCAGCGCTGACACAGTGCTGACAGCGAGGCGGTTTCCATAGTGAATAACACTGCTGGCCTTTTTGCAACAGTTTCCCGATTTGGTCGAGAAAAGTTCGCCTAGGTCTTCCCCTTCCAACTGCACCTTCCACTGCAGAAGAAAATATTTTACCTTATCTTAGGGCTTGTCCATTAATTACGTCATACTGTATAAGGGGAAAAAAAAAATCACCAATTACCACCACAGGGGAGAGGTTGGTCATCGGACAAATCACGTGTAATTTTTTGTTACTCTCGAATCTGCTGAACAGCATTATAGCCAGTAGTAAAAAATCTTTACTTTTTAAATACTAAGTTTTAAAACTTCGCAAACATTTACCTCGTAGTTAGCAAAAACCGGCCATGTGCGAGTCGGACTCGCGCGCGAAGGGTTCCGTACCATTATCAATTTATTATTTACAAAATACAGTTAAATCAACCTACCTCAAAAACTATAGGAGATAATTTAATCAAACCAAAAATCGTTGATAGAGTTTATTAATGTGCATAACATATATTTTTTTTAGAATTTTATATCGCGTAGTTTAAAAAATAGAGGGGGGGGGACACATTTTTCAGACTTTGAGAGCTGATATCTCGAAAACGATTTGCTTAAATAAAAATGAGATGTATAAACCTTCATATTACTTTCAAAGACCTTTCTATTAATACCCCACACGCTTATATACAGCTAAAAAAAATTTCTTTCCCTCAGTTACATGTATGGAGGGCCCCCACCCCAATGGTTTTTTTTACAATTTAGTATCCTAATCCTGTAGCGGTTCATACAACACATATTCTTACCAAATTTCGTTACTGTAGCATTTATAGTTTGCAAGTAAATTGGCTGTGACAGACGGACAGACGGACATGACGAATCTATAAGGGTTCCGTTTTTGCCATTTTGGCTACGGAACCCTAAAAAGTACGTAAATTCAAGTGTTGTTAAAAGGAATACTTAAGTTGGTAAAAACACGTCATATTGGCTAGGAGGCCCCCCTCCTGGGGGGGCAGAAAATATCAGCAAATATCACCATGGGGGATGGGGGGGTCTAAAACAAAATCGTATGACGTGATTAATGGACAAGCCGTTATCTATATTTTCCAGGACTATGTCCCGAATCCACCTGCGAATGGCCGGCTATGTGGTCACCATAGCGTTACACGTGTTGAATGGCTTGTACATGGCACACTCCCATACAAAAGAACTATTGGAAGACCCAGAAATAAGGATGTTCATAGGAGTTCAATATAGGTACCTTACTACGTGGAATTTTGTAAGTTTTTTTACTATTTTTATTTGTTATGTAACTAAAATCTCTTATAGTAGTTTTATGGGAGATGCGCCCTTTTTAGTTAGCGCGGCAATATTAGTGTGAAATAAAAAACCTTAATTTTTGTCAGGTTTATTTAAGCACTAATTTCAATAAAATCAAGGTTTTGGTATTCATTTTATAAACTTTAGGCGATATCATAATATAAAAATAAACCGGCCAAGAGCATGTCGGGCCATGCTCAGTGTAGGGTTCCGTAGTTAATCAAAAATGGCTGGGCAATTATGTTAGAAATAGTTTTATTTGAAAGTACTCTATAAGCCCACTATCCATGATTTTTTTCATATTTTTGGACCTACGGATCAAAAGTTAGAGGGGGGACACAATTTTTTTTTCTGGTGCCATTATCTCTGAAAATATTGACTTTAGAAAAAAAACTTTCTTTGACCCTTATTCTTTTTAAGACCCGTATTCAATGATACCCCACACTATAGAATTACATCAAGTAAAAAAAATCATCCCAAATCTCACTTCACCAGTTGGGGAGGTGTACCCGAAAAAAATGTTTAGTTTTTATTGTACGACTTTGTTGGCATGATTAATATGTATATCTGTAACAAATTGCTGATTTCTAGTATTAACGGCTACTGAGCTATGCTGCGGACAGACGGACAGACGGACATGGTGAAACTATGAAGGTTTCGTTTTTGCCAATTTGGCTACGGAACCCTAAAAACGCCGATCAAGCTTAAATTCCTGAAGATAACGTACTTAATTGTCCCTGCGAACCTGACAGCAATTAAGGTTATTAATATCACGCTAATTAGGTATCAGTAAAAGTGAAAATGCTTTTATTCACCGACTTCGTAAAAAAATACCCTCGATTTAACAGCTATTTTTTTTTTAAGATTTTCGATATCTCCGAGAAACGTGAACCGATATTTTTTTTTAATCTAACGGGTATAACCACAGAAGTATAACACTGAACTGGTCCCGTTGGCACCAATTGGGGGTCTTGGAAATATCGGTAGAAATCAGTTTATTTTTTTTAATGTCACGATTTTTATCAGTAAGCTTATTTGTACATGAAACGACAACAACAATCTATGTTCATAGATTAAATCTAACTAATCTACTTAACCTAACCTATATCTAAGATTGGCCCTTTTGGCATCGTACCGAGGATGCTGACGGCATTTCCTCGCTGTATCGCAACACGGATGCGTTGTGCGAGGAAGTCGCCAGCTCTTCGGTCTTTAGTTATGATGTCAAGACGTTTCGCGATCTCAGTAAACAATTTGCGTGCGCTGCGGCCCCGATTATAAATTTTAGTTTTGAAAATAAATATTTTGAAAAAAGACACAACAATCTATATCAATATCTCGTTCATAATATAAATAAATAAAAATCTTGGGACATCTTACACAAATCGACATAGTCCCACGGTAACATCACAATCCTTAATTGAGCAATTAGGGCTTGTGATGTGGGTAGCAGGCGACGATATATATAATATATAGATACTTAAATACATAGACAGCCATGACCAAGGAACAAATATTTGTGATAAATAAATACACAAATAGTGCCCTCGCCGGGATTCGAACCCAGAACCTCCAGCTTCGTAGGCAGGGTCACTACTTACTACCAACTAGGCTACGGAGGCTGACATAATATAAATATCGCATTCATAATATACGGCATTTTGTTATTTTTTCGCCTAATTAGATTTAATTATAAATTTTCAGCTCTTCCAAATATTATATGCCTGCATCGGGTTGACGTGCGATTGGTGGACACTCAAAAACCCTACCAAGAAATACGGAGCGCCGAAATTTTTGACCAACATCAGAGACACCCTGTATTTTTCAATTATATGGCCTTCTACTTTTGTAAGTATTACTTTGTACCGCGATGGTGGCAAACAAGCATAAAAACGACCAGATGGTGACCAGCTACCATATCTTTGTCAACGGATATTGGAGTAGACTTTGTATAAGCATCCTTAAAATGTTTTGTTAAATTATAAGTATTACTTGTTATGTACTTACCAAAATAAGACTTAGTTCAACAAGTTAGAGGTGCGCCGATTGCAAAAAGTACATAATTAAAGCCTTAAATAAAAATAAAATTTCATAATATTTTTTGTACTACGAAGTTACATTTCGTGTAACTACTTTCAGCTCCCAGAAAGGGCGACAAATTCAAATTATCTATGAGTGATATCGAACTGGGTTACGCTCAATTAAGTCGATGATTGCTCGACATGTTTCGACCTATAAAGGGGGTCCTCGTCCGTAGCACCCTCAGCCAAAGCCCGACGCGAGCAATCATCGACTTAAATACGTGAGTAACCCGGTTTGAAAATATTTTAAAATGTTTGAGTCTCACGTTAGTTATATAATGCTAAAATTATCTATGAATGATCAACAATATGAACCTATGTCTTTTAAATTTGCCCTCTTTTACTACTGCCAAAGGTTGTTGGACAGAGTATACCACATAGTTCGTAGTCAGGTCTACGAAGCTGGAGGTTCCGGGCTCGAATCCCGTCGAGAGCATTATTTGTGTATTTATTTATCACAAATATTTGTTCCTTGGTCATGGCTGTCTATGTATTTAAGTATCTATATGTATCTATCTATTATATATATCGTCGCCTGGTACCCACATCACAAGCCTTAATTGAGCTTACCGTGGGACTAAGTCGATTTGTGTAAAGATGTCCAAAATTTTTTTATTTATTATTTATTTATTAATAGTAGTGGGACCATTAATGCAAACCGTAATTTATCATATGATTTATTCCAAAAAAGTATTTAATTAAATCAATAAATATTAACTACCTGTAAAATTGATAAAATCTATAAAGAAACCTGTTCATTAATTAAATAAATAGAATATGTGTGAATTCACGTATTTCAACAAAATGGACATAATAGTATGAATGATAAATGCTAACAATCGATGTACGATGCTAATACGAGTATGTAATTAATTAATTTAGCAAATATTTTGACAATGACAGTGATAGAGGTTAGAGACGCCCTGTCGGTCGTGTTATAAAACATCGCCACTCATCGCCAACGTATTTCGCACTCGTGTCATAATGTACTATTTTTTCTGTGGAACAACTCAAATTGTTTTTGTAATTTTTTTTAGTAGTATTTTTAAGTAGTAATACTACTATATACATTTAATTTAAATATTAGATGTCACATACCAAAAAATGAAAATATAATAACATTTTTTTTCCACTATCTTATCATTTCCGTTTTTCCAGCTAGTGGCAACCCTATTCTGGCCGCTGTACCTCTCCGACCCCCTCCTAGTCTACCCTCCCTTCGTGGACAGGGTCATCACCAGACTGTCCAACCACATCATGCATAACTTAATAGTGCCTATAGCAGTATGGGAGATGGTAATGAGACCGCAAAAAAGACCAAAGAGTGAGGTGAAGATTGCTAGTTTTCTAGCGTTGTATACTGCCGCGTATTGGGTTGTGTAAGTATTTTAGCTTTAATTAATTCATTGTCTATTTATTGCACTTTAACATATTATAATACAGCAAGAGGAAAAATAATTTTTGTTTGGAAGTTTCCTTTTTACGGTTCCGTAGTCAAAATGGCAAAAACGGAACCCTTATAATTTCGCCATATCCGTCTGTCAGTCTGTCCGCAGCATAGTTCAATGGCCGTCAATACTATAAATCTGCAATTTATAACAACTGCATAAAAAATCGGGTACCTCCCCAACTGGTGAAGCGGGTACGTATAATTTTATTTTATTTGCTATACCTAATCGGGTGCCCGTCTCTTCGCATAATGTTCATTGTGCAAAAATGTTTTGGCCCACACCATTGTCATATTGTTGAATGGCATAATAATCGTTTCGCCGAATTATTTGGATGCATACGCAAATAAAAGTCCTAAAGTATGTCTATCAAATGGAATTAGTTGTTTGTACATAACCTGATTGCAGAAAAACGGGAGGGGCAGGACCGATACGGTTTAAGTTAGGTTAAACCATTAATCTTAGACATTTTACAATACAAATACTAGGCCTGCTTCAGCTGCTATAATAATAAGGGGAGACGGGGGGCGGAGGCCCCGCATGAAAAAAAAAACAAACATTACAAAATCATATAATTCACCTGGATAGGTTCGTTAGGTATCTTTTGTCCCGTAGAGCGGAAATAGGAGCCCCGCTAGGGGCTCCGT
>JALPQI010021528.1:0-18257 GCA_025490895.1 Thaumatotibia leucotreta
GGGAAACGGTCATCGTAGCCTATAGACGCCTGCAACTCCAGGGATGTCATATGCGCCTTGCCGACCCAAAAAGTTGAAGAAAAGATGACTTTGAAGCAAGCAGTTGAGTGATCACATGATTGGTGCGACAGTACGTCGCGTCGCTGCCCAACTAGCAAAGAAGTCATATAAATCAAGAGTTATACGACCTTTAGCCATATAAGAGTTTTATAGTCGTTTTTAGTTAACCTGTTAGTCAAATAAACGTTTTAAATCTGATAGTTTAGTCGTCCTACCAAATAGTCTAATTACTATGGCAAATAAACGTTTTTGCGACTTAATTATACAACAATCATGTAGAGGTTTTAAAGAAAACGTTTACTTAATGATGTTCAAAGTCGTATAAACGTTTTCGTCTTATAAAGGGTTTTGAAAAAACAGAACCGTCGTAATAAGGTCATTTTTACAACGTCTATATAATTTTATTGTTGTATAAGTGATATCATAAAACCTTATCTCGACAGTTATATAGCGGTATTGAGGGTAACTTCAATACGACAAAAAGATATCAGCGGGACTGTTATCTACCTTTTATTCAACAGTTGGTTGTATTAACGTCAAACAAAAACTTTGAAAAACCTTTAGTTGTTCCCGAACCCGTTATATTCCTTTTATTGAACTATATGTTTTTAAATTGATTTTAAGTTACGGTTATAAAACATCATGCAATTTAAAGTCGATTTGAAATTAATATTATAAAACATCAGTCGCCATTTCGTGAGCATCACAGTACTATTTCAAAGAAAAAAACCATGAACGTTACATCATGGAAACGGTACAAACGAAGTGGCGGACTAGTAATGGCGGCTTAGTAATGGCGGACAATTTGTAGTCGTTATAAAAACCTTTACTTAAGATAAAGTTATATTGTAGTCGTATAAGTATAAATCCATGACTTGTTCCAAAATGGCTAACCTTAACTATAATAAAATATGAAGAAATACTGTTATAAATTATAATTATTTCGAATATATTAAGAGCGCGACAGCAATAAACTGTATATCATCATAAACTTTAACAGTAAAGTGACCTTCCCATACGAATTCAGCTCAAGCCAAATGTGCAAACGCTCAATATATAGAACAATAATTTCTATTACAAAACTTATAAAATTACCTTGTATTATTTTTCCATACACTTTTTGTCACACACACCAAGTTTTGCGCGTATCTAAAATAAATGTCAGGAGCAGTCCGATAAGCAATGAGTAAGGATTACACTAAACCTTCTATAAAACAAAATGGTCAGTTATAAAACATTTATTTGATATTTAGGTCGCGTAAAGGTTTTTGTTGTACTCTTTATACAACGTTTTGGTCATTCCTTAATCGTTACAATACCTTTAATAAACGATTTAAGTCGCCATGCAAACCTTTATTTAACCTTTATCTCACCAATAAGTCTTATAATTTGCGCCACTTTCGCCTTTTATAACCGTTTACCTTACGTTTATATGACCAACCAAATAGGACTACAAGTTATATGCAAAACGTTGTCTCAACTTTTATATGACTATATTTTGCTAGTTGGGTGTGAGATAGCTTACTAACTGGGCCAATTTTTTACAACATTTTGTTTGGATATCATCATCAGCCTATGATAGTCCACTGCTGGACGTAGGCCTCTCCTTTTAACCATGCGTATGGACGCATTAGGAGGTAAATGCCCATAATCGCCACGCTGGGCAAGTGGATTGGCGATCATGGGCAGTAATGTGTCCACTATGCTGACGCTGCTGCCCATCATCAATCTTTTACCAAGTAATGGTCAGTGACACTTCAATCCCTTAGTCGACTCTTACGACACCCGCAGGAGGAGTTGGGGTGGTGACAAATGTATTCTTACTGCCGTCACCACACGGCTTATGGATATGTTTGGATAATATATGGTACCTACTTTTAAAATGATTTATTCTCAGAATCTCAAGTTCTTCCGATCTTGATAACAGAACATTTTAAATAGCACACGCATCTGGTGTGACTCGACCTTCATCATCATCACAGCCATAAGACGTCCACTGCTGAACATACCTAGGCCTCCCCTCTGGACCTCCACATGTACCGGTTAGATGCAACCTGCATCCAGCGTGTCCCGGCGACTTTCATAAGGTCGTCTGTCCATCTTGTGGGTGGACGTCCTACGCTGCGTCTGACTCGATCTTAAGGCTGTGGTCTCCTATTTCACGCCGTATGCGGCGTCTCGTCACGTCGTACGCTGCGTCTGAATGTTCACTGTAGGTATGTACTGTTGTGGTCTCTTTCACATGTCGACGTTGGCATCTTGACGTCGCACGCGGCTATCAAAAGCTGTGCGCCGCGTTTCTAGTCTTTTCGAACCATTGCAGCGTGAACGTCGTCTCTTGCGTAAAACAAAATGTCGAAGTTTAATAAAGAAAAAGGTGAGTTATTAATAGAATTTATTAAATCTTTCAATGTATGATAAAAATTAAAAGTATCATAAAAACAATATTTATATGCATAAATGTTGGGAAAAAGATAGTGATGCAGTCGGATCTGTTCTTAAGTTACGCCCTTCTCTGCGGCGAATGTATTGAACGCTTGCGAATGTATTGCATTCAGACGTCGATAGGAGCGGAATTGAACGTTGACGCTAACGTCAGACGCCGCGTACAGCATAAAATAGGAGACCACGGCCTAACCATAATTAATTTATGCCTTAACGTGGTACTAGGTCGGCTTGAATTTAATCCAAATAATTAAATTACTGTGGCACAGCCTTCCAAAGTCTTTGGCGAATGTTTAATTAGTTGAGCCGTACGCCTGTTTGCTACCATTACAAAGAGGAAACTAGGCAAAGCGCTAACGAGGTACTTGTAATTTTTGGGGAATTTCCTTGTTTCTTTGTTGCTTTAATACATTCTCTCTATGTTTGCGGCATTGTTACACATTGTTACTCGTATTACGACAAGATACTAATTACCTTGTCTTCAAGGTTTTGTGTCACCAGTTTATGTATGTGAACGACATTCAGATTTATTTAAGGCTCCTCTGGAAAAACACGTAACGAAGAAACTTGTTTTTATTATAAATATTGTATTTCATATAACAAAGAAAAAACGACCAAGATCACCAACGTCCGAAGTGGTAATCGAATCCACGTGCTCAGCTTTCGCGGCTGATGCCTGCACCGCTCGGCCACTCGGTCTTAGTAACCACCAGTCAATTTTCTTGGGTATATGCAATCCCTTACAAGGCTAGGCGCCTTTGACCATACTCTAAGGGCAAACAATACATTTATGCACCTCCCATCCGTATACTTTTCAGTTTTAGATAGATAGATAGTTTTTTTTTTATTGTCTAAATAAATCATTAATATCTTGGGACATCTTACACAAATCAACTTAGTTCCACGGTAGGTAAGCTAAATTAAGGCTTGTGATGTGGGTTGGGTACCAAGCTATGATATTAGATAAATACATATAGACCAAGGAACAAATATTTGTGACAAATAAATACACGAATTCGTAACTTATTTGCTAAAACTCTTTCATCGCAAACTATCTATGAATTGCTTTAAACATATCAGCTGAACGATCACGGTCTCCAACTCACAATCGAACTTCCAAATTAAAATAAATCTGATCCCTTTTCTCACTATCCTGCTCGCACTCGTTTAATATTGCAAAAGAGATCTTAAGGAAGATCAAAATTATGTCAATTTGTCGAGTGTGAATGCGTGGGTCGAGCAATGGCTTTATCAATTAATATAATTGCGGCGATGGCCGAATCTACACGAAATTACTCAATGTGAACTTGCGAGCGATTTCGGGTGTGTTTTGCTTTTCGACTGAGCAAAGTGAAGGATTTGTTTGAGCTAGAGTAAAACCTACTTTTGCATTGTTTAGACTCTTGGTTATATTCAGTGATCGGTACTATGGATTGTGATACTATTAAGCACTTCCGAAACATAATAGTAGGTTTTAGTATTTGAATTTTAAGCTTGCCTCAAAGTATAAAGTAAATGTATTATACGCTTACAATAACACATATTATTATATGGGCCGTGTGGTGACGGCAGTAAGAATACATTTGTCACCACTCCAACTCCTCCTGCGGGTGTCGTAAGAGTCGACTAAGGGATTGAAGTGTCACTGACCATTATTTGATAAAAGATTGATGATGGGCAGCAGCGTCATCATAGTGGACACATTACTGCGATTGCCAATCCGCTTGCCCAGCGTGGCGATTATGGGCATTTACCTCCTAATGCGTCTATACGCATAAATAGAAGAGGCCTACGTCCAGCAGTGGACTATCATAGGCTGATGATGATGACGATGAGATGTTATACGTATATCAAACAAAAAAGATCTAGGTAGTTTACCAACGTCCCTTGAACTAACTATACTCGTAGATTTCTTAAACGACTCCATTTTCAGGACCATAAACAGATTTTTTTTTAATCGAACGGGTATTGTCCCAAAATGGTCCCGTTGACACCAAATCGAGGTCTGATGACGGGATCTTGGATTTAATTTTTTTAATTAATTTTGTTTTTACACGACTGCCAAAAGGAGAGTATTGTGTTCAGTCCCTATGTACCTATGTTTCATATTTTCTTTAAACGCGCAGATCTTCGCGACCACTTAACCGTTTTTAATAGTGTAAGGTATCATTAGAATCGTCGTGACGTCGCGGGTAACATAGGATATGTGACGTCACGTTAAAAATAATATGGTGGCCTAGAAATTCAATACTATCTAACCAAAAAAAATAAATATGAAAGAAATCTATCGAGTTTGGTATCAAAATGAAGAGCTTCAAACAACGATTACGAATATTTACATAACTTATATGTGTGTAACTTATTCAAGAAGAGCGAGATTCATTAAAATACAATCAAATCACAAAGAATAATATGTGATCAAAACGCTATGATTTGGGTATCAAATTTTACATGCAGATTGTAAATACATATACAAGTTATATGTTTAAGTGTATGTATGAAGAGAAAATTCTAAATGTTCTACATCGCGGTATTGAAATTTTGCTTTGAATTCTAAGCCGTGACATAACTGTCACCGCTGACACGGGGCTTAGTGTGTATGAAACAGATACATTATATAAGTATTTGTGGTCGAGTGGTACAACGCACGGCTGCTACGCAGCGGTCGTGGGTTCAATCCCCAGCTTGTGCCGGTGAGTTAATCGAAAAACTAATGTACATCATCATTTGATATCATTACAAGTGCTTTACAGTGAAGGAAAACATCGTGAGGTAACCTGTTTGCGAGTTCCGAACAAGTATTGGGCCAGCGTTGGGACCACGCAAAATAGGCACGTTAGATGGCGAGTTGTGGAAAATAGCTATAACACAATATTTAATAAAAAAAAATGGAAATAACATGTACCTACGTAAATAGTTTGCGAGATACGAGACATTTAACCACATATGTATGCTTAGTACATGATTGGTAGGTACGTCAGTTTGTCGCCGCGAGATAGATTTTCCATCTTTTACTAACTATATGAATAAAAGAGGGATGGATAGTCTAGTCACACTAATCATGTGATAATGCCATTTGGTACCTTACTGATATCGACGATTTCTTGATATGATTTGAATATCAGGCGAATGTACCTAACAATACAATAACAACAGCAATTGTGGCCAAACAAAATTGCTATACGTGCCATACAGGCGCATCAAAATTAAAACTTGAAATATGTTAAAAATTAATTGTTTTGAGGCCTTTTTTCGCCTCCGGCCCTTCGGCCATACGCAGATGTACAGCCTTTGCATTTTTTCGAAACGAATAGTCGGGTCTGCGGCCCTGAGATTCGTTTTAAAGCTACACTATTACATTATATAGCGAAGAAGCGCTGGGCTCTGGTAGCTCGGTCTTCGGCCTCGTAAGCCGGCGCCCCTCTGGAGGACACTTCGGGCTATTAGTTTTACGCGGAGTGGTGTCTACAACATTCGCAAATTGTGGAAACGATCGGCGGGTTTGCGGCTCTTTTTTATGTTTCACTATTCCATTGTGTGCCCTGATAGCGCTAAGCTCTGGCTTCGATTGTTAACATAGTTAAGAAGGACGATTGTACCGCGTGGACTCGCCCATCGACCCTCCTGTCCTCGGGATCGCGCCGAGAGCACCCCGATAGTGCCGCTCCAAGTCCTCGGCTCTAAGCGGAGCTGGGCTTATTCAGATGCTGGGGTAGTTGAAGAAGCATGGTAGCTCAATTTTCTCACAGCTCGGCCTTCAGCCTTCCTCTAAATTACTTGCAAGTGACACGCTTGGGCCTTCGAAGTGATAGTCCAGGCCTCCGCGAGCTCTGCTTTCGGCCTCTTATCCTGAAGCTCACCCTTCGGAAGTTCGAACTCGCTTAACATAAATTTACATTGGTTTCGCTAACGTTCCGGCCCTCGCACGGCGTACCCTACGGCTTCGCCCAAAATACCTGGGATGGGAACTCTTCGGGCCTCTGGAGCGAACTTCGGCCCTCCGCAGGGTAAGCCTTCCAAATTTTATCGAAATTTAAAGAATCTTCGAATACACTAAAAGGTCTCAAATAAATAAATTAATTAAAAAATTAAAAAACACGACTGCCGTTTGAAAACGTTCTTAAAAGTAAAAAATAATTCCTTTTTCAGGTTTATTCTTGTGAGCGTATCTACATATAAGGCCAGCCGTACATCTGTAAGTTCTTACGTAAGTTATAGGGACGGAGCTGTACTAAGGAATGAGATAGTGATATTTATCTCTCACTCCTTAGTATAGCTCCGTCCCTGTTACTTACGTAAGAACTTACAGGTGTACGGCTGGCCTAAGCGCTGGTCTTATTACTTACGATATTTTGTTTCGATTGCAGTCGGGGAACCTTTCATTACGGAAAATATAAACATTATGAAGGTTCCCCAACTGCATTCGAAACAAAATATCGTAAGTAATAAGACCAGCGCTTATATGTAGATACGCTCACAAGAATAAACCTGAAAAAGGAATTATTTTTTACTTTTAAGAACGTTTTCAAACGGCAGTCGTGTTTTTTAATTTTTTAATTATTTTATTTATTGTTATATTAAAAGCATATTCAATTTAAAATATTTTAATATGTTGTTCGTGCATTGACATGCGATGATGTTGTCATATTCATTTTTTCACGTTGACATTAAGGCGGTTACATAAGTTATATATAATAAGGTAAGGCTAGATATACACTATACTGCATTACTCCCCTTCACAAAGGCAAGGCTTGTTTGTCTAGAATCCTAAAAACCCAAATCGTGCCGGCGGCTTCGTCTTTCGCCCAGACCGGCGCGGTGATGGGGGATCTGGCTGTGCCGCTGCTGGCGGATCGGCCACGCCGCTGTCTCGGTTGTCGCTGCTGGTGGAGGCCACTGGTGCGAGCGGTGCCGGTGGCATAGCGCCGTCTGGATGATCTCTGTTGGTGGGCGCGGCTGAGACCATTTGTTGGCGGTGATCGCCACTGTGTTCCAGGCTGTTATCTCTGTTGATGGGCGCCGCTGGGGCCGCTTGTTGGCCGTGATCACCACACTGTTCGTTACTATTCAAAATATTTCGTCTATAACAGGGATCGGAACCGGTTTTTTAGAAAAACCTCGAAATAGCTCAATATTGAAAAATGTTTTACGCTCTTTATGTAGTATCCAACATTTGATGTAATTATTAACAACATATTTTTCAATTACTCCATTAACAAAAAAAATATAAACCGAAGAACGAAAAAGAACGGAATTCGAACCGTTCTTTTGTATGGAGCAAAAACCGTTATCCGATCCCTGGTCTATAATAGGTATAACTTTTGATTCTTTTCGGAGTTTGTTTAGAAGCTGGTTGGTGAGTTTCAGGCAGGTGTTCAACTACAGGTCGTTTTGGTTCATTGATAGACTTCGGTAAGTGTTCGTATCTCGGGCGAAGCTGGTCAGCATGTTTCCGTTTATGCACTCCGTTCATGAGCTTTACTTCATAAGAGTATGGACCGTTGCGTTCAGTAATGGTTCCGGGGTCGGACCCCCTTCCGATCGGTTTATTTACCCAAACTTTATCCCCCGGACTATATGCTGGTGGTACAACCACTTTATTGGTAGGTCTTAATATCTGTCTCAGTCGTGTTTTCTCCATGTTCTCTTTCACGTTTGGTTTCCACAGGTCAAAGGTTGTACGTATTTGTCTCCCGAACATCATTTCATAGGGTGATCGATCTGTTGAGCGTCGAGGAGTATTGCGGTATCCTCGAAGGAAACTGTTTAGGCGTTCGTGTAGGTCAAGGCTTCTGTCACTGGCCAGCATTCGTTCTTTATATGTGCGCACTGCGCGCTCCGCCAGTCCGTTTGTTTTTGGATGATATGGCGTTGTTTTTATGTGTGTGATGCCAGAAACTCTGCAAAACTGGCTAAACTCTTCCGACGTGAACTGCGGTCCATTGTCGCTTACGATATATCTAGGCATTCCAAAAGTAGCAAATATGTTACTTAATTTCTGTACTGTTGCTCTAGTTGTGGTTACGTTCATTGGTACAATCTCTAGCCACTTGGTATAGGTTGCAGCTTGACTCATTTTTCTGTAATTTATTTTAATTATTATTTTTATTACTATTGTATTATTGACATTGTTTAATTTTGATTTGTACTATCTAGTACTAAATTTAATGTATTTTTTTTTTTACCAATTTTTACTACATTGACATTTTGATTATTTAAGCATTGCTTGTTTTCTATTTTAATTGTATTTTAATTTTTTATTTTCATATATTTTTATTAACGATCTTTATACGAAGTGTAATATAAGCTGAAATGTAAATTTTAATTATGTGAAATTTGTATAAATGTGAGAAATAAACTAAACTAAACTAAACTAAACTAGGCGTCTATTACTATCCCCCCGTGGGGTGCCCACCTAGTCGTGGTGGAGGGGCTCAGTAACCGTGGACTGGTCACCCACGGTGAAGCGAAGAGGCACCCGGGGCCGGCCAGTTTTGGGCTGCCGGCTGGCCCGAGGAGGACGCTCCAAGTGGGCTCACCGAGCCCGCTTAGGACGCGTGGAGGTGGACCGCAGAGGAAGAGGAGTGTCGGTGTTGTCGTTGCCGCTCTCCCTATCCTCTGCGGCCGAGGTGGGATCGCAGGGGGAGGGGCGTGATGGTATTACGGAGCGCCACTCTCCCTACCCCCTGCGACCTTGGCGGGGCCGTTCCGCTGTAACGGCGTCGGTGGGGCTGCAGAGGAAGAGGAGTGTCGGTGTTGTCGTTGCCGCTCGCCCTATCCTCTGCAGCCGAAGTGTGGTCGGCGGCATAACCACAGACCTGATATGCCGCCGGGTGCCGGGAAATCTTCCGGCACCTACAGTCTCCTTGTGGCGGTCTCGGGAGGGTCCGCCACAATGCATCATGGAGACCGAGGAGGGAGGCGCGCCCAACCATCTGGCGAGCCCTGCGTGGAGGGTCTTCGGACACCCACGAAGGAGCTGCCGGCAAGCAGCTGCCGCCGGCGGGGTTACGAATGTAAGCGAGAGCGTTCTCGTAACCCCGCCAAAAAGGCGACGAGGTGGCATATGGGGGGGTTTTTTAGTGGGTATACCGTAGGCCTCATTAGCCAAACGGGAGTCCCACATAACCGCTCGGGTCCCCTCCCGCACCCGGGCGGTATGCGTAAAGCATTTCTCCCCCCCCTAAACAAAAAAAAAAAAAAAAAGGCGTCTATTACTATTAACCACATATGACCAAAGATTGGCCCTGCGTAATCTATGTGTAGCCTGTGCCAAGGTTCTGCTGGTATATCTAGTTGCAAAAGATACTCTTTCTGAAAGTACGTACGTTTTCTTTCCGTAATATTCATTTAGTACCTTCTTTAAGTCATCATACGACTTAGTAGTAACGACGGCTGGTCGGTAGTAGTCCACAAGCACCTTGAAGGCTGCCGGTCCAATCCGAGAGAGCAGAAGATGTTTACGTTTGTCCTCGGAGGTGTCTTTGTCGAGTCCGTGTAGTTGTAGTTCTATTTCGAAACGCTGGACATAGTAGTCCCATTCTGCCGTGCAATTCCTAAACCACAGTAACTGACAAAAGTCGATTTTGAGATAATAGCAAAAAACAGTTTTAAAGTTATATATTTTCCAAGATTTGATAGTTATTGAGATTTTATTTTGTCCAAAATGAAGTATTAAAATCATACAATATGATAAATTAAAAAATACGTGCTTGTGCATTTTCTAAAATTAAATATGTGGTTTTTTCGAAATTCTGTGTTTGTACTGCGCTTTTAAAAACATGGAAAAATATAACAATTACTAATTAAGACACAGTAAAATGACCACTTACTGCACAAATTTTGCGTGCTTTATAGAGATAGGCAGCATTTTACAGGTTAAACTGCAGTAAAAGGGACTAGTGTACTGTAATTTAACTAGTATTTTGATTGAATTTTCGTGCTACGAACTTCATTCACAGCAGTAAAATATAGTTTTTTTTTTTAAAAGTAATTAAAATACATCAAAACTTTGTAACAGCATTACATCATTTTATTATTAAGATATTCAAACACGCTTACCAAGTTTCATGCCAATGTGAGACACAGAAGGAAGTAAAAAACGATTTAAAAGTTACTTGGAAAACGCAGTTTATTTAGGGATTTGTCGTCAATAATACAAAAATTAGACAAAAATTAAGGTTTATTACCACATTTTCTTAAGCAATGAAATAACAATCAACTTTAGGTACCATTATCGGTTGTAGTCATAGCAAATGGCACATTATATTTAGCCTTACATTGATTTCAATGAGTAAGGTCACGACTGATTTTGGCGTAGCACTTCTACGATTAATTTTAATAAATATAATTTCTTACGTATTCGTGTCAGTTATAAATCAAAAATAACTATAGAATACTGTATATTATAATGCAAAACCCTATTAAAGAATAAATTGTCATTCATTATGATCTATTACTACAATAGTACTCCGCTCCACCTGCAATATGTTTATGTATGACACGTTATAGGTTTTGTTATGTTTTTTTGGAGAAAACTAGGAAACAAATTTGCTTCGTTAAAGCACCCTGTTAATAAGATAAAGAAATGAAACCTCTTTAGTCATAATTCTAGAACCGCCGGCCGGTTTGTGAAGCCTTTAATAAGGCCATGACAGACAGTGTTAAACAAACATCTTTACAGGATATTTCATAGGGGATGATTATTTAGAAATTAAATTATAATGTTTTTTTTGTTCGGTAAATGTTTTCTTTTAACTTTTAGTGAAAGTTAATTGTTTTGATGTTAATTAACGTCCCTTAAATATCCATGACTAATTTAATAATAAGTACCGTATATATTTTATCTAGCAATTCATTAAAGAAATTATTAAGAATTTACATTTTCGGTCCACCTTATCCAAAGTCCTTAATGTATCATTTAATTTAAATTCATGGTCTCAAGCCGTTCTGCCTATAAGGTTTGGCGGTTTGGGTATCAGCTCTTCTTCAAGTGTGGCTCTGCCGGCTTTCTTGTCTTCCGCTTACAGCTCGCTATCTCTAGTCGGTATTATTCTTAACCTTCCTCAGATACCCGTCGTAGAGATAGCGAGCCTGGCGCAAACGGAGAGAGCCTGGTCAGACTCGTGCCCAGGTGCGGAAATCCCAACCACTAAACACGTTCAGAGGGCTTGGGACAACCCTCGCCTGAAAGGCGATTTTAATTTACTTTTGGAACGAAATCCGGCCGACTCTGAACGCGCTCGTCTTTTGGCCGTTTCAGCCCAAGAATCAGGGCACTGGCTGAACGTTCTTCCCTCCAGGAATATAGGCACTGTCTTGGACCCAGGTACCTTACGTATTGCTATTTGTTTGCGCCTTGGGTCCAAAATATGTGTTCCTCATACCTGCGTCTGTGGTAAAGCTGTGGATCAGCTGGGACGGCACGGTCTGTCATGTCAAAAAAGCGCCGGCCGCATGTACCGCCATGGCACCCTGAACGACCTAGTACATCGGGCGCTAGCCACCGTCTCAATACCCTCTACCTTGGAGCCCACAGGTATGGTGAGAGACGATGGCAAGCGTCCAGATGGGGTAGCTCTGGTGCCATGGAAACTGGGTAGGGCCCTGGTGTGGGACGTGACATGCGTGGACACGTTCGCCCAGTCCCACATCCAGGTAACACGCACCTCGGCCGGTGCTGCGGCTGATCAGGCTCAGATCCTCAAGCGCCGCAAGTATTCTAGTTTGCTACAAAACTATGATTTTGCGGCGCTTGCGGTGGAGACCTTAGGGCCCTGGTCAGCCGACATGAAGCAGTTTATGAGGACCCTGTCGTCCCAGTTGATCCGCGCTTCTGGGGACCCCAGAGCTGGCGCCGATTTTTCCCAACGGATCAGCATTGCGATCCAAAGAGGGAACGCTGCCAGCGTCATGGGGTCCATGCCGCAGACAGACCTGCTCGACGGGGTATTCTTTTTATAAGGGTTTTTTTTAAGGTAGGTATTTTTTATTAAATGTATTTTTACCTTTTCTATTTAGATTATTAGTTTTTATTTTAGATAAGATTTCTTTGTTTGTGTGTTTATATCATAATTTAGAATAAGTTTATACAATAAAGTTACTTATACACCTGTTATAGTATTTTATGTTTAGCTTTGAATTTAAACTATCATAAAGTAATTTTTTAAATGCATCTGAAATTACCGTATAAGAAACTTAAACCAAAAAGTATGTAGCAATCGTATCGTATCCCAAAACAGGTAAATTTCTAAATACTCGATTATTGACCCGTATTGGCGGTATTCGTATAATTGTCTTTTAAGAACCTAATAATTAGGTAATAATACCTTTATGTGTTTAACTATACATATAAGTTTTTATTCGGTTATCAACAGACGACACCTTGGTTGTTTTAAATTGTAAACAGGTCAAGAATTATTTTACTACCTTAAACAGGATATTCTAAGGATATCACTATAAGCCCTCTTCAAGGGACGTCCGAGATGGAACTACTCGTAACTCGAATTTGCTACTTAAAATAAACGTCTAAATGCAGTTAAAATATTCAAATTATAACATAAAAATACTGCCTCAACTGCAGCCCCTTGGGGTGCTACTGTCCTTTAGCTAGTATTATTGCTATTGAAAGTAATACAACATACAGCATAATCTGTACATGAATGAACTTGTTACTGCAGTTTAGATGGCAATACGATACTTATTTGAACAGTAGTGTACCACTTTAAATATCGTTATTTTATTCCTACTGCGTCTTAACTAGTAATTATGCTTATTAATCCATGAAACTGGAAACGCAGTACAACACCTTTAGCATAAAAATTGTATACTGTGTTTTAATTAGTTTCTTTATAAACGAGATACTATGAGTTTACAGCCTAAAAATCATGAAAATCTACTAATGTACTGCGTTTTAGTCAGTATCAGCCCAAAAACCGTAGCCGTAGACCATTTTACTGCGTTTTATATTGCATTGTGCAGGAAAAACTACTCACTTACTGCTTTTGGGGTTTCGAGTTTCCATGTTCCAGTTTTCCAAATTAAAAACCGATCGATTGGGATTATGCGTTTTGATTTGCTGATTATAGATCACCAATAAACCAAAAATCGGAAAATTGGCAGTTACTGTGGTTTAGGAATTGCACGGCAGCATTCTTCGTTTCTGTTATCGAAGGTTTCGAATTGAAAACGATCAACGCGATCGGTCATGGCTCCGTCCTTCGTCGCCAAATGTTATATTAAAAGCATATTCAATTTAAAATATTTTAATATGTTGTTCGTGCATTGACATGCGATGATGTTGTCATATTAGTTTTTTCACGTTGACATTAAGGCGGTTACATAAGTTATATATAATAAGGTAAGGCTAGATATACACTATACTGCATTTTTTATTTGAAACATGATATCTATTATTTACAATTTATAGTTCATACCCGTATATATTATCATATTTATCATTGTGTGACTACATAAAAATACAAATCTAAATAATTTTAACTGTTCCACAAGAACTTGTGTTTAACGCTTTTTGTCTTACGTGTACAGTATGAACACATTTAATTTTATGTACTTTACCCTTACTTTACCAATCAAAATAATAAAACAGATCAGATATGATATGATTAGGCACCTAATTGACGCGTAAAACAAAAATCAAAATGTTTAACAGTTGTTGTTGTAATTTAAATCTTCTGTTTTTCGTTCCAAACATATTTGGAAGGCATGAATGCCAAACCGGCGATTTCTACAAATATTTTATGAAGTCGTCAATAACTATCGATTTTGTAGCGAATAGATACTTCTGAAAACGGCAGATTTGTTGGCAGTATTACTTTTAGTGAAACAGACTCAATTATTATCAGAAAAAAGAAAAACACTCATTTATAGTAAGGATTTAGTACTTTGAGTATGATTAATTTTTGATTAGGATACTGGCCCATGACCCATGACCAACCCAGGCATACTGATTAAAACTTTCACGATTATCACTTATATTTTAATGACAAACGGGCCTTAACCGCGTAAAGGTAGGTAGGTTATTCATTGTACTATTTTTCATATTTACCTGAATAGAAGAACGTTCATAGAAACTACAATTTAAGGGTCCACGGAAAGAACATGTTTAGTCAATTCAAATTACAGAAGGAAAAACCACCTTACTTTTAGCAGAATAAAGTGTGAATTAGCCGTAATTTTTTTAAGCACTGGACATGTTTTTTCGTGGACCCTTCAATTTTACCAGATTTATTTCAATGCATGCACGTTTTATACCTAGAGAAAATTGACATCGTACTATAAGGGAGGTTGATTATATTTAACTTCGTCTAGAGTGTTATAATTTAATTCGAAACTTATTCAAAATAGTACATTTCGATGCAGGTGCAGAAAATTTTTTTTTCGACGAGGGTGAATGTTGGAGCCCGAGTGAAACGACGGCGACAATCGCCCGAGTTAAAAAAAGGTTTTACACGTGTATCGAACGACTTTTTTCAAGTGCCTTAAAAAGAGAAATTAACGCACGCGAAGCGTGCACAAAGTTTACTTTTCCGCACTAGTTAGGAAAATATATATTCTAATGTAGTTTACTCAAAAATTCTGTTTGATTTTAAACAGCTTATATACGAACCCATTTATGCAATATTTAATTTAAATCAAACCACTAAATGGTCCAAATGCTAAATCACTTTATTATCTCCGCACCTAATGTCTAATCTGTCTATGTATTAACTTACCACGATGTCCCGTGATGAACTCAACTAAACGATCTTTAAGAACACATGTTATTAACCGTCTTCAAAAAAGGAGGTACCTACACAATTTAACCGATTTTTTGTACGTACTCGATGGTATCTCCTAGAATCATGAATCGATTTCCATTTTTAGGGTTCCGTAGCCAAAATGACAAAAATAGTTGGGCCATGTCCGTCTGTCCGCAGCATAGCTCAGTGGCCGTTAGTACTAGATCTGCAATTTGGTACAGGTATACATATTAATCATGCCAACAAAGTGGCAAAATAAAAACTAGGCTTTTTTCTTTTATCAGGTACCTCCCCAACTTGTGAAGTGGGGATGATTTTTTTTATTTGCTGTAGTCCTATAGTGTGGGGTATCATTGAATAGGTATCTCAAAAGGAATAAGAGTCTTTAAAGAAAGTCTTCCTCTATACTATAGTCAATATTTTCGGAAATAATCACTGCAGAAGATAAAAAATTGTTTCCCCCCCTCTAACTTCTGAACCGTAGGTCCAAAAAATATGAAAAACATCATGAATATAGGCTTATAGAATATTTTAAAATAAAACTATTTCGAACAAAATTGGCCCAGCCGTCTTTGAATAACTACGGAACCAAACACTAAGCATGGCCCGACATGCTCTTGGCCGGTTTTATGTATGTAATCTATCGTGAAACCATGAGATTGTCCCATCGTATTGTGCTGGAATTTGAAGATTTTTTTTTTCGAAATTCTATTGTGGGGGCCCCTCTTTCGTGGAGGCCCCGGGGCTGTAGCCCCGGTTGCCCCCTTCTAAATCCGGCCCTGGTAATAAATGTATGAGAATGAGAGATTCTTACTGTCAAGTGCAAAAATGATTGTAAAAAGAATCCGCTCATAAATACATATGTTACGACATTCTTATTACACAGAATTAGAGTGCACTGGGACATATTTTTGAGCATTTTTGTATTCACCTCATTTTTGACTGTACGAAAAATCACGTGACCGTTTCGATACATTATTCTGGTCATGTGACTTATTGCTTATCGTATACGATTCGATACGGTCAATCTGGTCATCCGACCAACACATCATACGAAAAGAAAATATATATTTCCTACTTCAAACAGTTAGAACACGGTACTGAATGTGCTCGTTCGTAGTATAGTATAGGTAGGTACTTTGTTACACTTAGTATCTATATTTACTTGTTAAATCATAAAATTGCAGATGTAGGTAATAAAAAAAACGTTGACATTCTAAGGTAAATATTTACTAAAACTGATAACTCTTGTAATTGTTATTAACTATGAGATAACGTGAAGATTGCTTCTTGAACATGTATTAATTTAATAACTTCCAATTAAATTAATTTTCTTAAAAGGAACAAATAAGAGAATCCTTGTTAATGCTTGCTTCAAACATTTTCTAAATATTTTTTTATCTGTAATGGTTTATTTATAAAATAACTTACTATTTTTCCTGGTTGATAAAAATAATAAATATACCCTTAAAAGGATAATCACTATTTTTGTTACGACCTGTACCTATTATTATATTTAATATATTTCTAGTACAGGTATTAGTGAATTTACAAGTCCTGCCATCCAACAAAAAAAAACCCAATGCATATTGAATTAATAGTGTAGGAGAGTGAATCAACTTTTTTTGTCAGTTATTGCCATGGTGACGGTCACCAGAGTCACGCTAGTTTTATTTAAAATTATGCTACTTAGAATAGAATACAATAGAAGACATTTAATTTGCTTAAAATATGGTACAAAGAAGAAGTGTCACTGAACATTCTTTAATTTGATTGATGATGGGCAGCAGCGTCATCATAGTGGACACATTACTGCCATCGCCAATCCGCTTGCCCAGCGTAGTGATTATGGGCATTTACCTCCTAATGCGTCTATACGAAAGAAAGAAAGAAAGAAAGAAAGAAAAAACATTTATTCATGACCACAGATCAGTATAGATAGCTAACGGCGGCATGGAACATGTCGCAGCGTTATGGCCGATAGGCCTTTATAGTGTGACAGATGCCCGCCCTATGAGCCAGTCGCAACTTACCCGCGACTGCAGGATGAGCTCGGACATATCCGCAAAATGCCGAATTGTGCCGTTATTTCTTGTAAAATTAGGAGTGTAAATAAACATTTCAAGGACTATTGAGTCACGTACCACATGAAAGTATTAATTTTTTTAGTTATTAGTTGACAAAACCACGTATTTTTACAAATAATATATAACAACAAACCGCTGACATAAATGTCATAATGATTTTACTTGGGCGTACCAATTGGTTGAACTATTCAGTGACAAATTGTATGTGCGTTTTACATTGACGGCTTAGAATAGCAAGCAAGTTGCAATTTGGTAAGTGACCGTGCAATGTATCCAATTTCTAGCGATATTCACAACCGTCCTGTCATTTCTTGGTACGGCCGCTGCGAGCAGGCCGCGAACTAGAGGTACGACTCGTGCCGATGACAAATAGGGTCGATAAATTGTTGATGTATTTGATTATATTCAATTTTTCTTTCATATTTTGACCTTTGTATCAATATCTTATCTTCATAAAGGTAAAACAATATATATGGATTATATCGCGTATTATATTATTTTGAGCCTTTTACAATAACCGTTGTCAAAGGTTGAAATTGTTTTATTTAAATATGTGACCATCGCGGAAACGGCTGATAACATTATGTTTATTAAGGGTACAACCGTCGAAATAATTATTTGTTCATGTGATTCCCAGCCACAATTAAGATAATGTCGTTAATAAATTGCTTTGTTCATATTCAAATAATGTTTATAATTGACATTCTGTAGTTTATTATTTACAAACCAGATCCGACACGAAAGTAAGAAAAAAGTTTTCTAATTTTTTATTAAACGACATAAAATGAAAACAAACAATATAAGGATTATAAATATTAGATGTCATATACCAAAGAAAAACGACCAAGATCACCCATGTCCGAGGTGGGGACCGAACCCACGCACTCAGCCTTCGCGGCCGAGG
>JALPQI010021529.1:0-16098 GCA_025490895.1 Thaumatotibia leucotreta
TTGAATATGTATTTAAGCGTACCTATATTGTATGTATCTTTCTATTATATAATATCGTCGCCTGGTACCCACATCACAAGCCTTTATTGAGCTTACCGTGTGACTAGGTCGATTTGTGTAAGATGTCCCAACACATCTATTAACTTATTATAGTAAATAAGTAATAATAATCTTCTGGAAATCACAGACTGAAAACCAGCCTACCCTTTAAGTATAACTAATGTGATGTGAAGTAGACTAAAATCGATTACAAATGATTACCAAGAAATTACAAGAACCATCGAGTAAAATATAGATACGATGTCGTTCAGTCTACGAACTTTCTCATGTAGCTTTGACCTATTTGTTAATGGTTACTACAGCCATAGATTAATTACATTCAGATAGTTAATAGTACGGTCAAATCGTACATTAAACTCGCAAAACATGTAGAAAAGCTGCATTTTTGGTATGTTATTTAGACACGATAGGGCAGTATTAAACCACATTTTGCAAGCAAAAAAAAGTTGTGCTAGCTGCGTTATACGTGAAAAACTGTGATTTTTACTGTCTATTTTTAGTTTCAGATTTTTATAAAAAACGCCTTACGTTTTTTGACAATATGTATCAGGTAACGTTTAAAGATGAATGAATTTGTAACAAGATGAGATAACATGCATTACCGTAGGTCTTATAGTTTCAGAGATTCGAGACTTCAAATAGTACCCTGTTTTGTAAACTAGATAAAATGTTGAGTTTTGCTAACGTTTTTGGTTTAATATCGCCTTACCTAATTATGCTACGAATAACATGAAATAATTATCTTATAGCGCAATTAATATTCTTTCATTTAAGGGTAAAATCAGGTCAGTAAACTTTGTAATTGAAACTAAAAACTCGAAATTCAAAAATCAGGAGGTCCGCTATCTAAGTTTTTCATACAAATGGCAAGGCGTGTTGCAAAGCTGCAATTTTTGTATATTATATAGGCTCTATAGGGATGTACGAAAATGCATATTACAAGAAAGAAAAAAAAAGGATTTAGGTATAGGACGTAAAAAACTGAAAAAACCGGACTTTTTTCAGTTTTTGACGTTTAACTAAAAAACTAGAACTTTTTGATACTAATTGCTATAAAACTATGAAAGAATATTAAATTTGAAAGGATTTGAGTTACCTTGCATTACCCTAAATTATATAGATTTAGAGATACGACATTTCAAAATGTGCCCTTCATTAAGTTAAGAAAATAAATGCATGTTTTGAAGCCTCGTATACCCCCAACTATAAGACTTTACAGTAATTGTTATCGGCTCAATTTGTTCCAAATTTAATGTAGTTATTATCTACAATTACTTTTTTTTCTTAGCGCGAACGTTTTGCCAATATTTAGTGAATAGCTTTAACGTAACCTAAAATTTGTTTATGTTTTGATAAAAGGGCACTTTATGAAATGTCGTATCTCAAAATATATATAACTTACGGTGATGCAACGTAGCTCAAATCCTTTCAAATTTAATGTTCTTTCTTAGTTTTATAGCAATCAGTATCAAAAAGATAATAGATTTTTAGTTAAACGTCAAAAACTAAAAAAAGTGCGATTTTTTTTCCGTGTTTTACGTCCTATGCCCAAATTATTTTTTTGTTTTTCTTTTAATATGCATTTTCGTATATATCTATAAGGCTTTTATAATATACCAAAATTGCAGGTTTGCAACTCGACTTGCGATTTGTATGAAAAACTTAGATAGCGGGCCTCCTGCCTTTGGAATTTCGGGTTTATACTTTCAACTACAAAGTTCACTGACCTAATTTTACCCTTAAATTAAAGAATATTAAGTGCGCTATAAGGTCATTATTGCATGTTTTTCGTAGCATAATTAGGTGAGGCGATATTAATTCGAAAACGTTAGCAAAACACAAAATTTTATATAGTTTACAAAAAGGGGTACTTTTTAAAGTCTCGAATCTCTGAAACTATAAAACCTACGGTAATGCATGTTAGCTCAACTTGTTGGAAATTTATTAGTCTTTAAACGTTTATTTACATATGATATCAAAAAACGTAAGGTTTTTTTAAATAAAAATCAGAAACTAAAAAATGCCCGTAAATTTCGCAGTTTTTCACGTACTACCCAGCTAGCACAACTTTTTTTTGCTAGCAAAATATGGTTTTATACTGTCCTATGGTGTCTAAACAACATACCAAAAATGCAGCGATACTACTTGATTTGCGAGTTTAGGGTAAAATTATGTACGATTTGACCGTACTATAACTTCAGTAGCCGTATTATGAGTTGTAAAGCAAAAGATACGTTAGGTTTTACTCGGTACCTAATGCATTCTATCGCGCTCACACCGACATATTGGAGGACAAAACTAACTAGGTTTAACAAAAAATCTCAAAAAATGAGCTCTTAGCCCACCTGATGGAAAGCAGGAACTGAGACCTTGAGACCCATGGATATAGCTATCAGAAAATGGCCTATGCCTACCCTGAGGACTTAGATGGATTGCCTCTATCTATGCAAGTAATTACACCGGCTATCTTACCCCCAAACCGAAACACAGCAGTGTAAACACTGCTATTTGGCAGCAGGTTAACGGGTACAGGTGCGTTCAAACCAAAAGAGCATTCGCTATTCTAACCCCCCACTCTACGAAATTCGATCGTTACACAAAACGTGATTGATTGATTTCGTAGAACGGGGGATAGAACAGCGAATGCTCTTTTGGTTTGAACGCACCTTAAGACGGTGGTAGCTATCCGGGCGGACTCTCTAGAATATATTGATCTATGATACAGCTAAGCGAGTCAGAACGTGTGGTTTTCAGCGTCGTTGCTCTTTAAGGTTATCCGTAATGGGTAAGTACAAGCCAGATGTATCAGAACAGCCTGTGTATTCAAAAATATCGAAGCATGCGATACGCCAGTGTACGATGTTTTGGATCCGTGTTCTTTGCAAGTTATGCTATCAATAATGACAGACCGCGCGCGACTAAACCGAGCAATAATGATATTTGTACATAAAACATTTGGAATTACATTTTCAGTGGCTCTTTGACAAAAGAAAAACAAAAAAAAATTGTCTTGATAATAAGGTGGATATAGTTTTAATAATGTGCACATCTTATATGTTTTAATAGTAGTTTTGCGAGTCTTGGTATGAAAACTGGATTTTTTTATTAAAATTATTGCTTTTCTTTCAGCCTGTAAATGTAAAATAAATTCCTTTCACATAAACGTACTGTTATGCGCCGTTAATATTTGACTGATATAAGAAATGTAAAATTGTATAATGATTATGAGAGTACAAGACAGGATAAATATTATATTTATGTCCGCAGTCCCCATGGCAGGAATGTCCTTTAGAAAGCACACTGGGCAGAACGCAGTAGATACTGTGTAGTGTGTTTATGTGTGGTCACGAGCGGGCTGTTCGTGCTAACGTGATAACAGTATAATGGCGCTTATCAAAGGCTTCGTCAATATTAACATAACTGCCGACTAACTAGTTAAGGCTTCGTTGCTACTTAAACTTTTATATGACATTATAAGCGCTTGTGGCCTAGCGGTAAAACGCACGGCCGCTACACAGCGGTCGTGAGTTCGATCCCCGGCTCGTACCAATGAGTTTTAAAAATACATATGATTGTGCGAAATATCATTTGATATTCACAAGTGCTTTACGGTGAAGGAAAACATCGCGAGGAAACCTGCGTATGACATTAAAGTACATTACATTAGAGGCCGGGAAAATGAGGATTTCCAGCCAAGTTTATACGGCCGAGCGAGCGTCCGAGCGAGCCCGGATAGGTAACGAGGCCGGGAATCCGTTTTCACGCCGAGGCATGTATATGGTGCTTTTCTCAAAAATACAAAAAAATACAAAAAAAATGTTGTCGAAATTTAAAAAAAAGTTACTTTGTAGGCCTAGGCCTGTAAAGAGTGTAAAGTGTTATGAAATTCCATGTCCACCCCAGTGAGTTACTGCGCCTTAAAAGCGATACATCCGAGTCTATTTTAAGGAACGAATATATTTCATTGCTTGTTTGAGAAAAAGTACATTACAGGTGTAGTGCAAATTTTTTTTCTTCGGTTTCCCACGGAAACGCCAGAATTCATATTGTTATCACAACGAACTTCAGCATTCATTGTACTGGATTTAATTCACACAGAAAGATAAATTCGGCCGTTGCCATGATACTGCAGAGGCCGGGAAATAAGGGCTTGCAGGCCGAATATATATACGGTAGAAAGAGGGAACCCAGAGAAGCCGTGTAGAAATATGAGGCCTGCAAGCTTATTCACTCCGAACGTTTTATAGCGCTTTTCTTAAACATATAAGCAATAACAGGAAAATAAAACAATCAATCAATAAATGTGTTCATTTAATAAACAAAACATGTATTATGTAAACATGAAGCCACAATGCCGGGGACTCAATTGAACCAATCGCAACAAAGCGATTACTTTACAGGCCTTAAAGTTGCATATTGGTGAGAGCAAGCTGCAAGCAAAGTGTCAGCTCAATTCATGGTATGGTTTGGATTAGACAAGCACGGCGTAATAGTACATTTCCTAACTAGTGCGGGAAAACTTTTTTTCGGCGAGGGTGAAAGTTGGAGCCCGAGTGAAACGAGGGCGACAATAACCGAGTAAAAAAAAGTTTTTGCACGTGTAAGGACGATTTTTTCATAACAAGTGCGTCAAAAAGAGAAATTACCGCGCGAAGCGTGCGCAATGTTCGTTTTTGCGCACTAGTTAGGAAAAAAACTTTCTATCCATCTCACTCGTACCAATGACGTGCTGGATCTTCTGGTGCTTTCCATCACGCTGGATGGAAAGTGAATTACGTATCGAATCACGACGTTTATCTTATGGTGGAGCTACAGGATAGAAAGTAAGTCCGGGTTAATAACGCGGCGGCAGCACTTGTACGACTATTATAGCGAAAATAGCTTCTCCTTAACAAGAGTTTGCAACCATTATCTCATAGCGTTTGTTAACGTTTGTTTAACTAACGCCTGCAACTACTCGCTAATATAGATACAGCCTATTGTTTCTCGCAAGTTAATTTACACTTTTAGTAGCGACCCACCCTGGTTGTTCTCAACGGTGTAGGGTTAGAACCAGTAGTAGATTGTTTTTTCTCTCTTGATAGTGTCTATCTATCTATTCAGCCCGTGTCCACCCACTGCTGGGTATAGGCCTTTTCTTTATTACGCCACTTTTCTCGGCCCTGTGCAAGACGCATCCACTGCTTTGTTGCAGTTCGGCAGATGTCGTCGAACCATCATGTCGGTGGTCTCCCAGCAGATCTTCATGATCACCCTGGACAGCATTCAGTAACCTGCTTCGTCCAGTGTCAGACGAAAGAAAGAAAGAAAAAACGTTTATTCGAGACACAGTAGAAACAAAACAAAACAGTAAACACTAAATTTTGTCTCGAAATGGCCAAAACTCAGCATTTTTGTCTTCCGTTTTGGTCATTTTGGCCATTTTAGATATATAATTCAATTATTGATTGCTTATTTACACTTTGTCATAACAGATGTGCCTACTATGGAAAAAAAGTAACTGCAAAAGACTCTGGTTGTCACAGGATTCGTACCCGCTTCCTCTGGATTACCGGTTCAACATGCTTCCAGTACACCAGGCGACCTTAAATAAAGTTAAGGTTATTTACAATTCAGGCTTATTTACAATTACAGTTTCTTAATAATGCGAAATAATTAATATAAATATTCCCGTTTTCTGTAGTTTCTGTAGGGTTTTTAGGACGCAGAGTACGCCCCCTACGGGTAAGTAGGTGTAGTAATATACAGGGCGTCTCAAAGTTATGGGAGATGAAGGAGACATACCTTAAATATGGTAAATAGTGTATTTTGCTGAAAGAAGACTTTATTTTATTTAAAAACTTACTAATTCTGCATTCAAAGATTTTCAAAAAATTACTTAAGCACCCCGAAATCGAATCAACAATTTTTTTTTTTATTTTGAACCAAACGTGAAGTAGTCTTAGATACTATGTATCTTTAGATTTTTTTTTTAGTTTTTATCCTTTCTTTCGAATGGAATCATAAAATTACAAAAACAATATTTTCATATTAAAGTAGGTTCGATGCCTAGAAAAAGCAATTTTTTTTAATGCAGTATTATTTAATAAAGTTTTTCAAAATATAATAAAGTCATCTTTCAGATAAATATCCTATCTACGATATTTAAGGTACTTCCGCTTCATGTCTCACAACTTTGGAACGCCCTGTAGGTACTTAAATAATAGTACTAGCACCTGAAACTGTTTCAGGTGATTTCAATATTTCGACTTACGATAAATTGGATATGTGGTGACGGCAAGGGGAATATATTTGTCTCCACCCCAACTCCTCCTCCGAGTGTCGTAAGACGTTCGACTAACGAAATGGAGTGTCACTGGCCATTCTTAGATAAACGATTGATGATGGGGAGCAGCGTCATCATAGTGAACGCATTACTGCGATCACCAATCCGCTTGCCCAGCTTGGTAATTATGGGCATTTACCTCCTAAAGCATATATCTATACGCATAATAAATAGGAGAGGCCTACGTCCAGCAGTGGACGAACATAGATTTATGCTGTATCGACCCTTCGAAACCTTTCAAAAACAGTCTCGGGAGTCTACTCTGAGTTCAAAATCTCAGAAGCAACAGGAATGCACTTATTTTTCAGCCACCTTGTAAAATAATTATGATAAATAATGAGAAAATAGTTGTGATAAATAATGTGGTAAAGGATGTCCCAAAAATAACACAAGATTTGAAATCGATGAAAAATGCTTATTTCTTGTATGACTTTCTAATTTCTTGATTTAATCATAAAGTAGGTAGGTACAAAGAATAGGGTTAAGTATGGTAAAGTATGCCGAGAAATTACTTCGAAAGCTTTTCTGTAACATAGCACTCCTTTGTTAAAAATTCCTATGAAATTTGCATAAATAATTATGTGGTGAATTTCGTTGCTGCAGTGTGAAATCCCCTCCTTCAAACCATGGGCGATCTAGAGCTTGCTGACATAGATCTTTGACTATAAATAACCCCATATAAAATAAACAATTATGTTAAAAAACCGCAATATTTGGGATTCACTGAAATGATCGAAAAACGGTCAGAAAATGGGGTCAAAACCGTTTCTCGTCAAGGAGATCAGGGCTGCTGGGCGATTTGCAATTATAATACTTAATCCAATTTTGTGTACTTCGTGTGTCACGCAAAAAAAAAATTGAACGAAAAAAGTATACTTTTTCATTACATTTAAATCTTACGTTATTTTTGGGACACCCTATATATACTTTTTCAAACTACTTAAGTATCTTTCTCGTAATGTATTAGTTCAGGCTTATTCGATAGTTCTAGCAAAGATATTTAAGATTACATATTAATCTAAACCAACCATTAGTAAGCCTAACGCAATTATATAGGCATTTACTTTAGTACGGTTACTTTAGTGTTATGTATTCAGCAATTGCAGAGGCAATCCATCGAAATCCTCAAGGCAAATCCTCAAGATAGAGATCTATGCCAGTAATTACACCGGCTATCTTACCCCCAAACCGAAACACCCCAGTGCAAACACTGCTATTTAGCGGCAGGTTAACGGGTAAGACGGTGGTAGCTATCCGGACGGACCCTGCACGAGGTCCTGCTAGCAGCAAACTTACATCGTCTAATGGATAAGTGATCTGTGTTCGTTCGTCGTCTCGTTTAAAGATGCTGATTTAAGTCTGACCCGTCAGATTATACGATATTTGCTGAATACATAACACTAAAGTAACCGTACTAAAGTAAATGCCTATATAATTGCGTTAGGCTTACTAATGGTTGGTTTAGATTAATATGTAATCTTAAATATCTTTGCTAGAACTATCGAATAAGCCTGAACTAATACATTACGAGAAAGATACTTAAGTAGTTTGAAAAAGTATATATAGGGTGTCCCAAAAATAACGTAAGATTTAAATGTAATGAAAAGGTATACTTTTTTCGTTCAATTTTTTTTTGCGTGACACACGAAGTACACAAAATTGGATTAAGTATTATAATTGCAAATCGCCCAGCAGCCCTGATCTCCTTGACGAGAAACGGTTTTGACCCCATTTTCTGACCGTTTTTCGATCATTTCAGTGAATCCCAAATATTGCGGTTTTTTAACATAATTGTTTATTTTATATGGGGTTATTTATAGTCAAAGATCTATGGCAGCAAGCTCTAGATCGCCCATGGTTTGAAGGAGGGGATTTCACACTGCAGCAACGAAATTCACCACATAATTATTTATGCAAATTTCATAGGAATTTTTAACAAAGGAGTGCTATGTTACAGAAAAGCTTTCGAAGTAATTTCTCGGCATACTTTACCATACTTAACCCTATTCTTTGTACCTACCTACTTTATGATTAAATCAAGAAATTAGAAAGTCATACAAGAAATAAGTATTTTTCATCGATTTCAAATCTTGTGTTATTTTTGGGACATCCTTTACCACATTATTTATCACAACTATTTTCTCATTATTTATCATAATTATTTTACAAGGTGGCTGAAAAATAAGTGCATTCCTGTTGCTTCTGAGATTTTGAACTCAGAGTAGACTCCCGAGACTGTTTTTGAAAGGTTTCGAAGGGTCGATACAGCATAAATCTATGTTCGTCCACTGCTGGACGTAGGCCTCTCCTATTTATTATGCGTATAGATATATGCTTTAGGAGGTAAATGCCCATAATTACCAAGCT
Organism: Thaumatotibia leucotreta; assembly: GCA_025490895.1. NCBI lineage: Eukaryota > Metazoa > Arthropoda > Insecta > Lepidoptera > Tortricidae > Thaumatotibia > Thaumatotibia leucotreta. The sequence continues at coordinate 8,753 of JALPQI010021529.1, forward strand.
GGGCAAGCGGATTGGTGATCGCAGTAATGCGTTCACTATGATGACGCTGCTCCCCATCATCAATCGTTTATCTAAGAATGGCCAGTGACACTCCATTTCGTTAGTCGAACGTCTTACGACACTCGGAGGAGGAGTTGGGGTGGTGACAAATATATTCCCCTTGCCGTCACCACATATCCAATTTATCGTAAGTCGAAATATTGAAATCACCTGAAACAGTTTCAGGTGCTAGTACTATTATTTAAGTACCTACAGGGCGTTCCAAAGTTGTGAGACATGAAGGGGAAGTACCATAAATATCGTAGATAGGATATTTTGCTGAAAGATGACTTTATTTTATTTTGAAAAACTTTATTAAATAATACTGCTTAAAAAAAAATTGCTTTTTCTAGGCATCGAACCTACTTTAATATGAAAATATTTTTTTTGTAATTTTATGATTCCATTCGAAAGAAAGGATAAAAACTAAAAAAAAATCTAAAGATACATAGTATCTAAGACTACTTCACGTTTGGTTCAAAATAAAAAAAAAATTGTTGATTCGATTTCGGGGTGCTTAAGTAATTTTTTGAAAATCTTTGAATGCAGAATTAGTAAGTTTTTAAATAAAATAAAGTCTTCTTTCAGCAAAATACACTATTTACCATATTTAAGGTATGTCTCCTTCATCTCCCATAACTTTGAGACGCCCTGTATATTACTACACCTACTTACCCGTAGGGGGCGTACTCTGCGTCCTAAAAACCCTACAGAAACTACAGAAAACGGGAATATTTATATTAATTATTTCGCATTATTAAGAAACTGTAATTGTAAATAAGCCTGAATTGTAAATAACCTTAACTTTATTTAAGGTCGCCTGGTGTACTGGAAGCATTTCAAACTACTTAAGTATCTTTCTCGTAATGTATTAGTTCAGGCTTATTCGATAGTTCTAGCAAAGATATTTAAGATTACATATTAATCTAAACCAACCATTAGTAAGCCTAACGCAATTATATAGGCATTTACTTTAGTACGGTTACTTTAGTGTTATGTATTCAGCAAATATCGTATAATCTGACGGGTCAGACTTAAATCAGCATCTTTAAACGAGACGACGAACGAACACAGATCACTTATCCATTAGACGATGTAAGTTTGCTGCTAGCAGGACCTCGTGCAGGGTCCGTCCGGATAGCTACCACCGTCTTACCCGTTAACCTGCCGCTAAATAGCAGTGTTTGCACTGGGGTGTTTCGGTTTGGGGGTAAGATAGCCGGTGTAATTACTGGCATAGATCTCTATCTTGAGGATTTGCCTTGAGGATTTCGATGGATTGCCTCTGCAATCCATCGAAATCCTCAAGGCAAGCAGCGCATAGGCGATTTTTTTGTCATTTTGTCCATGGGCCTCAGATCCTGCTTTCCATCAGGTGGGCTGAGAGCTCAGTTGCCTACTTTCGTCACATAAAAAAAATACAGCGGTCTATCTCACAAAACTTTACAAGCACACAGTCATCAGCCTATAGCAGTCCACTGACGGACAACGGTCTCTCCTTAGCCTATGCGTATGGACGCAGTAAGAGGTAGATGCCCGTAATCAATATGCTGGGCAAGCGGGTTGGCGATCCCAGTAATGTCCACTATGATTCATAAGTGCTCCTGCCCATCAATAAATGGTGAAGGTGGACTGATGACCTGGTGAAGGTCGCAGGAGTCCGCTGAATGCAGTTGGCAAAGGACCGCTCATTGTGGCAATCTTTGGGGGAGGCCTATGTTCAGCAGTAGACGTCTTTCGGCTGATAAATGATGACACGTGAATCCCTTAGCCGACTCTATAAGCTTACAATTCTACAAAATTGTTTTTTAAATAAAATATGCGCGACTATATATCGGGGTCTATTCATAATACCGAGTCTCTGGGAAGTAATCTGTAGGTCCGAATAATCTGACCTAAGGCGATTTCGGACCCTGATTAGACCTTAAATGCTAATCGTCTTAGCCGGGGCTTAGTCATTGGATGCTGAGTCGTTATTAACATTCTCATATATTTTGCGTTGGCCTTAGATACCTAATTAAAATCTGATAACGTTGCGGTTGGTCATTAAGAGTGGTGCTTTTTAATGAGACTTAATAAAGCTTAAGAAAAGCGGACGTCAGCTCGTTTTCTAATGAATTTGAGATTTTTGGAGATGTTTAGGCACTGGTCTCACCGCGAGCTACTAAGCTATGAACTATCGGCTATAAACATGAACAAAAGATACGCACTCTCGTGTAAAAAAAAGAGACAGCCATACTGGCCCGGCGGTATTAGCTGATAGTTGTGCGAGTATCGCCGTGTCTCTTTTATTTACACGGGAGTGTGTATCTTTTGTTTGTGTTTATAGCCGAAAGTTCGTAGCTTATTAGCTCGCGGTGATACCAATTCTTTATACGAAATTGGGTTTTCTTTAAGATACTATGACACTAATAAAAAAAGTATGTTTTCAATAGTACATTACGACACAAGTGCGAAAAACATGAAATTCGAAACGAGTGGCGACGTTTTAAAACACGACCGACAGGGAGTGTTTTAAATTAAAATCGACACGAGTTATGAATTTCATTTTTGCACGTGTCTCGTACGACGTTTTTTAGTGCAGATGGCCCTCCGAAGTTTTGGACCTGACGTAAAATGACACACTTCTCGCACTAGAGCCTAAAAAAGGCACCATATGTACTAAAAATACTTTTTAGATCTGATCATGATGATGATGATGACAGATGGTGTATTTTTGAGGGCCATCTGCACTAAAAAACGTCGTACGAGACACGTGCAAAAATAAAATTCGTTTCATGTTTTTTGCACTTGTGTCGTAATATACTATTTTAACTTCAACAGTGCACAACTTCAGGTGCATTTTCAATAAAGCTGTTATTTGTGTCCCTCCTTTTTTATAATTACTATTTAAGAAAGTTTCGCATTTTTTTGTCAGCCACCGTAGCATAGTCGGCAGTGACCATGCCTATGAAGCTGGAGGTTCCGGGTTCGAATCCCAGCGAGGGCTTTATTCGTGTGTTTATTTATCACAAATATTTGTTCCTTCGTCATGGCTATCTATGTAACTATGTAAGCATCGGTATGTATCTATGTATTAAATATATCGCCACTTAATTTAGAACTAGTGTTATTGAATTTTCGTGAGATCATTCCATTATGCTTAGCACATGATTGGCGCGACAGTATCTCGCCGCGAGATAGTCTATCCGTCCCTCTTTTGTTAATATAGCTAGTGAAGGACGGGAGATCTATCTCGCGGCGACATACTGTCGCACTAATCATGTGTTAAGCCTGCATGTTATTTATTTACTTATTGAAGTTTATTATTTGTTTGTTCAACACAACTTATATGTGAAATATTTCGACATTCACAAGTGTTACACGGTGAAAGGAAAACTTCGTCAGGAAAGACGTATATAGCCCAGGGACCGGACCCGCTTACCCTAACCCGTTTAAAACCCCGGGGTATTTTAAGGCTGGGTTCCAAAAACCCCTTCATTTCGGTAACCTTATTATTCGTTTACCGGTTAACAGATATTAACCGCTTCATTTGAATTAATTCCGGTTAGCGCTTACCAATATAAAAACCCAGGAACGGGTTACCGCTTCAAGCGCTGATTAAATATCAGCAAGCTGTTATAGCTTTTATACGAACTGAATATGGTCTATTATCGTAGCACCCAACTCCAAACATAAAGGCCCCTCATGCGCGCGCGCTCTTTTCGTTCGAACATACTGAGACCACGGGCAGTTTAAAATATTATTTTCACTTCTCACGCTCAAAAAGTGCACCTTTATGTCGTGCGTAGACGACATAAAATCGCATTTCATGTTCTAGAGCATAAAAGTAAAATTGTTTTCTAAGGCGAAGATGGGCTAGGTAATCGGTCCCAACAGCCAAACATATTGCACAATTTTATTAAGAAATAAAATAGTATAACTGACAAAATTGGTAAAATATATATTACAATATTAGAATTCTGTATTTTCTCTCAATTAATTTAGTAAATCACATAAAATAGATATCGATTATCGTTCAAAAATGTTCCGAAATGTTTGACTTGGCAGAAAAGCATCTGAAGCTCGGATCACAGGTAATAAAATTAAAAAAATATATAAAAAAATGAGTTGGCGGTTATTGGTTGTATGTTTTTTCTTCTTTCGCTTTACGACAACTTGGTTGTGTAAATTGCAGTGAAAAATGTTACTTTCCTCGCAAACGAAGTGAAAAGCAGAGTGTACAACACGGGCATAAATGTCCATTTTCATCCGAGGCAATTTTTTGGTCTGAGCGAAGCGAAGACCAAAATAGTAGACGAGGACACTTTATGCACTTGTTGTACAATCTACTATTTTTCTACTGTTTGGTTGGATAAGTTGAATTCGTATATAGGGAGCCTTAAAGAACACCCTTAATTAGATTTATGGGATTCTCAGATCACCGGATGTTTAAGAATAGTTTTTTTTTAACTGCAAAACATTATTTAAAATAAGTTAAAACAATATTCTAGATCCAACTTTATTTTAAGTTTGTACTGCCCGTCACACGGCCTCGGTACCTACTATTTGCAGGGCGGTCGTGCGGCATTTGCAAAGGCTTTGTAATACGCCGACCAAATAACGCAAATTCAAACAAAAGTGTGCATTATATCCGACGGTGTAGAGCTAATTGAGCTTGCCATAGGACTAGGCCGATTTGTGTAAGAATGTCGTATAGTTCATATAATAATTCTTCGAATTGTAATAAATGTAATAATATCGAAATTGGGTGTACCTAGTGTAAAAAATAGTACATGTGGTATCATTCTACGCTGACCACCTGACATGGAGTAGGCATTAGAAGTTTCAAGGTTGGAACTCCATTCTAAGATCCAAGATGGCGGCAACTTTTTTTTGCAATTTTCATCATTATACTCATTTCTGACTAATTCGCATACGTGGAATCCCATTTTCGGGTCAATTCTAAGATCCAAGATGGCGGCAACTTTTATTGCAATTTTGATTACTATACTCGTTTCTGATTAATTTGCATCCGTGGAATCTGATTTTCAGGTCCATTCTAAGATCCAAGATGCCGGCAACTTTTTTTGCAATTTTCATCATTATACTCATTTCTGACTAATTCGCATACGTAGAATCCCATTTTCGGGTCCATTCTAAGATCCAAGATGGCGGCAACTCTTTTTTGCAATTTTCATCATTATACTACAGGGTCACTACCAACTAGGCTACGTCAGCCTCCGTAGCCTAGTTGGTAGTGACCCTGCCTACGAAGCCGGAGGTTCCGGGTTCGAATCCTGGCGAGGGCATTATTTGTGTATTTATTTATCACAAATATTTGTTCCTTGGTCATGGCCGTCTATGTACTTAAGTATCTATATGTATCTATCTATTATATATATCGTCGCCTGGTACCCACATCACAAGCCTTAATTGAGCTTACCGTGGGCCTAGGTATCGACCTAGGCCCACGGTAAGCTCAATTAAGGCTAATAAATATCTTGGGACATCTTACACAGATCGCTGTGTAAGATGTCCCAAGATATTTATTATTATTATTATTATATACTCGTTTTTGACTAATTCGCTTACGTGAAATCCGATTTTCGGGTCCATTCTAAGATCCAAGATGGCGGCAACTTTTTTAGCAAGTTTGATCATTATACTCATTTCTGACTAATTCGCATACGTGAAATCCGATTTTCGGGTTGATTCTAAGATCCACTAACTCGCATACGTGGGATCCCATTTTCGGGTCCATTATAAGATCCAAGATGGCGGCAAATTTTTTTAGCAATTTTTATCATTATACTCATTTCTGATCAAATCAATTCGCATACGTGAAATCCGATTTTCGGGTCGATTCTAAGATCCAAGATGGCGGCCACTCTTTAGCAATTTTCGTCATTATACTCATTTCTGACTAATTCGCATCCGTGGAATCCGATTTTCGGGTCGATTTTAAGATCCAAGATGGCGGCACTACATTTTTCTTTTTTTGTCATTGTACTCGTTTTCGACTAATACACTTACGTGAACCCCGAATTCAGAGTCCATTTTAAAATTCAATATGGGCACAATTTTTTTTTGTAATTTTTGTCATTATATATATACTCGTTTCCGACTAATACACATACGTGGAATCCGAATTCAGGGTCCATTTGAAGATCCAAGATAGCGGCACAATTTTTTGCAATTTTTCGTCATTATACTAGTTTTTGACTAATTCACGCATGTGGAATCCGAATATTCTATTTCCACTGTCTTAGGTAGGCACACATACGTAAAAAATCTAGGATCTTAAATTGACCCTAAATTCGGTACCTATATAAATTAGTCGAAAACGACTACAATGACAATAATTACAAAAAAAATAAAAACACTGTACCGCCATCTTGGATCATAGAATGGACCTGAAAATCCGATTCCACGGATGCGAATTAATCAGAAACGAGTATAATAATCAAAATTGCAAAAAAAGTTGCCGTTATCTTGGATCTTAGAATGGACCCGAAAATGGAATTCCACGTATGCGAATTAGTCAGAAATTAGTAATGATGAAAATTGCTAAAAAGAGTGGCTGCCATATTGGATCTTAGACGATTCTAAGATTAATTTTGATTAATTGATTTTGATCATCATCATACTCATTTCTGATTAATTCGCATCCGTGGAATCCGATTTTCGGGTCGATCCTAAGATCCAAGATGGTGGCAACTTATTTTTACAATTTTTATCATTACACTCGTTTTTGACTAATGCGCATTCGCGGAATCCGATTTTCGGGTCCATCCATTCTAAGATTAAAAATGGCGGCAACTTTTTTAGCAATTTTCATCATTATCGGTACTCATTTCGAACTAATTCGCATACGTAGTATCCCATTTTCGGGTTCATTCTAAGGTCCAAGATGGCGGCAACTTTTTTTTGCAATTTTCATCATTATACTCGTTTTTGACTAATTCGCATACGTGAAATCCGATTTTCGGGTCCATTCTAAGTTCCAAGATAACGGCAACTTTTTTGCAATTTTGATTATTATACTCGTTTCTGATTAATTCGCATCCGTGGAATCGGATTTTCAGGTCCATTCTATGATCCAAGATGGCGGTACAGTGTTTTTATTTTTTTTGTAATTATTGTCATTGTAGTCGTTTTCGACTAATTTATATAGGTACCCGAATTTAGGGTCAATTTAAGATCCTAGATTTTTTACGTATGTGTGCCTATCTAAGACAGTGGAAATAGAATATTCGGATTTCACGTGCGTGAATTAGTCAAAAACTAGTATAATGACGAAAATTGCCAAAAATGGTGTCGCTATC
>JALPQI010021530.1:0-20630 GCA_025490895.1 Thaumatotibia leucotreta
TCGTCGGGTGCGCGTGCGCCGCCGCCCGCGGCGCCGCTGCTCGAGCGCTAATGCTCCCATTATGCCAATTTTGATGCGCCGCCAATTTGATGCCTTGATAAAGATTCTGATTGGCTACATTGTAAGTTGGATTGGCTAGATTAAATAGATAAAAATCATGGGATAATACTTATATCGATCTACTCGTAATCAGTAAAGGCCAAGTCGCACCGGCTGCGTATGCAGCACGTGCGCGTAAGGGAGTGCGTGACGTGCGCGTTTTAGCGTCGCTACTAAGCGTTAGCGATTGGCAACTTCGCTAAGCATCCTGGTCAGTTGTATAAAACAACTGTCAAATCTAACAAGTAGAGCCAAAACTGAATCGCATTTTAGAGAGATCTATGAACTTCTTAAAATACGTTGTATCCAAAAGTTCTCACCGTATAATTTAATGTTATAAGTGTAATAATAGGTAATTTACAATTTCACGCTGTAATCTCTCAATATTTTTCGCAATAAAGTCAACACCGGAAGTGATATTTGTTCGAAGCCCGCCCATTCGTTACCGACTTCCGACGCAGCCTCCATCCGGTTTGGAGGTTATTTATGTGGAGTCATAACTTAATTGTAATCTGGGTGTTGCTAAAGAGGCCGAAGATATTACGTTATTTTATTTAAGCTTGAATCTGGGCAGAAAAAAACAGTTTACATATTGTAGAGCTGGGGAACAAAGCGATGCAATATCTTAACCGATTCCAAAAAAGGAGCTTTTCAATTGAGCGGTTTTTTTTGTATGGACCTCAATTTTTTAGGGTTTCGTAGTAAACTAGGAACCCATATATTTTCGCCATGTTCGTCTGTCCGTCTGTAGTTCTATGGGAGATGCGTCCTTTTTAGTTAGCATGGTAGTATTGGCCTTCCGTAAAAAAAAAACTCGTGTTTTTTATTGTCTGGTTGGTTTCCAAGACTATTATATAAGTTACGTATTATTCGGATGACCAAAAATTCCTCTCATCAAAAAATCTTAAAAATCTCAAAGAAATAGTTATCTCTATTAAAATGTTATTGAAATTCACATGTTTTAAATCATTTTAAGTGATCATTAATTCGTTAGGCGTAACGAAATAGTAGAGGGCTCCATATTGTATTATTATGCATAACTAATAAATAATATCGAATTCTATCATTGATATTCGGAATTCCTTTTTTTGTACAAATTAAGAAGCGCTTAGGTCAGCGGGATACTTGGTTCTTAAGCTGGTAGCTATGTTTTTTTAATTTAAACTACATTTCATCGTCGTAGACTTACCCAATATCATAGAGTCAAAAATAATATAAAATGCCTGAGTTAGACGTAGACCTTCCTTCGTATTTCACGGTTGCAAATTATTTTTATTGTGATAACCATATGATTTCGGATATTTGCATAAAAGTATTAATAAAAATAAAACTATGAAAACGGATAAACTCGCGTATATTAACATTATTAACTAACTTTAACTTCATTCCGACGTTTCGAACACTTTTCAGGGTTCGTGGTCTGCCGATTATCCGTTTTCATAGTCTTACTTCATGTGTAATCCTCGCGGTAATCGAAGAAAATATTATATTAATAATTTATTAAGTTTAAAGTCGGCAAACCAAAAGAGCCGAATCTTTCATAGATCTTGTATTCTGTAGATGCGACAAATGAAAAAATCGCAACATTTATTAACAGACAAGTACATATAGGTTGGGATTGATCGACGTATTAACTAGAAACACCATTAGATGATTAGGTAGGTATCAAATCTATTCAGTAAGTACGGTCGAGGAAATTGAATGTTTAGCAGTTTATGGCTCACTTCTTTGCATTGAAAGTCTTAGTACATACATGACAACCTAATTAACTTAAACCGCAAAGAGCTAAACATTCAATTTCCTCGACTGTACATTTTATTTTTTTTAAGCAATATGTAAAACGTTAAGAATATATGCATGACATAGGTATATTCTTAACGTTTTACATGTACATTTAGCATGTTCTCACATTTAACAACTGTAAATTAAACGTACAACATTTTTTTATGATTTCTTTTCAATATGTTATTTTGCGCCTTTATCCCCTAATCTAATTAAGTGGTGAAAGGTTACCCACTTAACATTTGAATCACAGCCATAAATAATAACCAGCAGATCTGAGAACCTGGCAAAGCTCGCGTACAGCATTATTTTCAAATAAATCACGTTTTTTGCGTCACCGACGACAAATATAAAACTGTCACCGCAGAATAAAGGATGTCCATATTTAAAAAGCCGTTTGAGTCGAATAAAATATCTTTCGGTTTTCAAATTCGGAATAAATTTCGTGTCACCTGCGCGGACGCCACCGGAAGAACTGACACCGTTCGTCTCTTTCGTTTGTAGAGTGCCATCCTTGTTTCGCGATGTCTTTTATATTTTTATCGTTTGTTTTAGTTCGTTTAAAGATTTGTATCGAGATAATTTTATGCTTGTTTTATGCGCTATAAATTACGACGTTTCTATAGATGTTGAAGATAGAAACAGTCAATTTGTACGGTAGCGATGACAGGTGACAGGGCCGGAGAAAAATATCTGTCATAACACTGGAGAACCGCGGCTTCTTATGGGAAAAATATCGGGATCCGATAAAAAATGCAAGCTGGTACGTGATTGCCATTATTTTACATTTTTATGTGCTGACAAGATAAACTTTTTTGAAATATGACTTCGTCTGATAGTAAATCTTCATAAAAGGCAATAAGATAAAAGTGAAATGCTTTGTCAGTTAAAATCGAGGAGGAAATTACAATATTCCCAAATTGATGAAGATTTAATAACAAGAGTAATATTTCTTGAGGTATTTACGAAAACCTTAGGTGAAGTCGAGGGAAAGGATTTGGGTAATTAGATTTTTTTTGCATTATAAACAACGTACAATTAAGGCATGTCTTTTTTAAATACTTATTTTTGAAACACTCTGCTACAAAGATCTTTAATTCTAAAAGCAGAATAATGTAAATACCTTGGATAGATATCGTAACTGATTCATATTTTTAATGTTATTCCTGTGTCTTCTTTTTCATTAATATTTTTGAAGTGTTTTCATGACATAATGTGCACTTCAAACAGTTTAATAAAAGCTTAACGGAAAATTATTTCGACAAGATGATGCACGTCAACGATCATCTGTTCTCCCAAAATTTTCAGTCTTTATATTCCTTATTTCACCAACACACAGTGTTTTTGTAGTTAGTCTTCCTATAGTTACCAATGTCTTCAGATTCACTCAATTCATATCTTATTGAAAAACTTTAATCCATGAACAAACTTGCAAAAAGAGCTTGCAACAAATTTCCTCTAATCCAATTTTTAGCAGCCACATTTCTTATTCCACTTATCTTAAAAAGTTTACCCACCCCTTCCTGGCCAAAAACTGGGAAGCCATTAAAAACAATCGAATTAAAAACAATTCCTTCTAATGAAGAGGTTTCAATCATGCCCGTTTAGATTCCCTTGTTTTTGCTCGGTGGTCCAATTTTTAAAAAGTTAATTTTCATTATGATTCTTCTATAAAAGTTCCCCATATTTCCAAATCTAGACTCTATTGTCATGAAAATAAGATCGTAGTAAACTGCATTTATAAATGGTGTTAGATTAGTACTGACGATCCAAGCCACGCCTTCTCCTCCGAGGAATATTAATTCTAATAATGTTATCATATTTCATTCCGCTACTGGATTAGAGTTTGATATCATTATTTATTACTTCTTGCTGTTATAGTCACCAGTATTGTAATTTTTGACAAAATTGTATAATAGTACATTACATCAGAGGCCGGGAAAATGAGGATTTCCGGCCAAGTTGGTAAAACTAACGAGGCCGGGAATCAGTTTTCACAACGAGGCATGTATGTATATGTATAGTGCTTTTCTCAAACATACAAAGAAATAAAAAAAAATTACAATGTTGTCGAAAATAAAAAAAAAGTTACTTTTATGCAGGCTAGGCCCGAAAAGTGTTATGAAATTCCATTTCCATCCCAGTGAGTTACTGTGCCCTAAAAGAGCGAGGTTCCGAGTCTATTTTAAGGAACGCAATTAGACAATAATTATTTCATTGCATGTTTGAGAAAAATTGTATTACTTACTACTTAGCCAAGTTGCCAATCGCTAACGCTTACTAGTAGTAGTGTATCGTATCGTAGTTTTCCCTTTCTGTCACTCTTTCCTATTAGTCTGACAAGGACAGATAGCTTTCGTTTACGATTGACGATTAAGCGTTAGCGATTGGCAACTTGTCTTTTAAGCACCCAGAGCTTTTTACAATCCTTAGGAGTTTATTTTATTTTGGCTATTAACTAACCCCCTTATTCATAAACGTCTGTTAAGTTAGTAAGCCGCTAAGTATTGTTTGTTCTTTTCGCTTTTATGTCTCTATTTTTTCTTTTGAATTGTTTTTTTTAATAATGATGCTACTAAAAAGCAAAGATTTCAATATTAGATGTCATAAACTCATAAATAAACTAAACAAAAAAATACCGACACCGGAGTTGGGATTTGAACCCACGGTTTTAGCATTCAGTAAAATTGGTTTTATCAGTCTTTTTCTTGGAAAATGTTTATCTAGACCGGTTTAAATAGATATTCATTTACTACGAGTATCTTTGTGCAAAGCATTTCAAACAATCTCACGGCACTTTACCAAAAACTACATGAATAAAATATACCTAGTCGTGAGTGCAAAAAGCGAACAAATCTAATTTGAACTTTTACTTGCGAGTTGCGAATAAGTTTAGCCGACAGCGTAATTGCGTATCCGTCCGTCTGTCCGTCTGTCTACATGTCCGTAGGTACTCGAACTTGATTATCTTTAATTTCGAAACCTTCGAAAGGTAATTGTTGGATTAAATGCGTTTAAAATGTAATTTTGTACTAATCCCGAGCCACTTGAGCGATGTTGGTACTTTCGAAACAAAAATAATCAATCAGCAGAGAGACGTCAGTATAACTATCTTTCAGGTTACTACTAAACAATAATACTAATAAAAATACAATTTAAGCCCAGTACATGGCACTTATGAATGTCAAATATTAAGTGATTTTTTCATATTTTGGAGCCACGGATTTAAAATTACATAGGTACATGTAATTATACACACTCGCATAGAAGGTACACATATGTAAGTACTACTAAATAAGTAGTAGTAAGTAGTAAGTGTACACTGTGATATAGATTGCCATTTTAAGGGATTAGTAGGTGAAATAGCGGCAAATTGAGGTAACAGAGTAATTTTTCCCATGGACGATTTTCTGCTACGAATTTCATAATGACTAATTCTTATGTCTGCTGTGTTGAATTTCTATCTTCATCATGGAATTTTATTCGTGTTAACACCCTACTATATAGTAGATTATATCCCTCTTAACATTAATTCCAGGCCTAATTTTACACCCTTATCAAATTAAGACATGACATGAACGTGTTAAAATATTTCTTAATCGGATAAAATTAACACGGCTAATTTTCTATGATACTACTTAGCTTAAATTAAATAATTATGGCTTTTTACATCGTTTTTTTTATATATTATCGTTTTTTCTCTTTTGCGTGTTTGATGAATTATAAAAAAATATATAACACTTACGGACAATTTTTTTCACTGAATGATATTAAAAATTACTAATAACTCATAACTCAATATCGGCAAAGTAGAATTTCTTCCCTAAAATAGCCGCAAATATTATATTGACGATTATTTCGGTAATCAACAAAGTGGGACGCCGGGTACCTACTAAACTTTGAGGCCTTAAAAAGTGCTTAAATTAGACATTATTATTATTATGCGTTGAAATCAAAATCATTGTGACATTGTGTTCTAGGTATCGGTTTCATTGAAAGTCGGTTTTTATAGGTTCTGCCATATTTCACTTAACTGCCCGTAACGCCATAGGTAACTAAAATCGACAAAGTGGGATGTTTTACTAAAACGACCATAATGACAGCAATAATAATAGCAAACTCATGGTATTCCCCTAATAGGAATCTCTTACATTACCAATCTTTTTTCTAACGGCTTATTCTATGTGCGTTCGACAATTGAACGGGCGTGCGCTATGCGCTTCGCTGTGATTGGCCGAGAGGCGGCCAATGAGGCGACATGTTTGGAGCGCATGCGCGGGTAATGTCAAGTGATAGATAAGTGTTACATACATTGAAGATCTCTTGTGGTTTTCGGATGTGGGCGTAGGAAATGGGAACTTATCGGCCGAGGATTAAAACGCTTATAGTAACGCTTTGTAGAAGCTTATTGTGTTATTATCGACGACCAAAACTCATTATAAAACTGTCACTACAATATGCGTACGCATGCTGATGAATGTATCTTCACCGTAGTATACTATATTGTATCGACAATAAATCGTCGGCTGGCTGACAACCAAAACTCACTGTAAAAACTGTCACTACTCTTCGCAAACTCTTATGTCAGTATTGAATCAGAACTAAGATACGATCTCCATTTCAAATAGGTATTTGTTACTTAGTGAGTTTTGGTTGTCAACCGACGAAATGGTAAATATGTCATGACAACATATTTAATTGTATCTGCTGTTCAACTCGAGGTTAATTTGGCTTAGCCGGTAGGATCCGAGTTGCAAAAATGTTATTAGTTATTACCCTGTTGACCGGAAAAGCATTTCGTCGCTATCGCTACCTTACTAAAACTCGTATCAGCAAAACTCGTTTGATGGAAAAAACAGCCTTGTTTATAGCGAAATGAAGATGATATTTCCATGAATTAATTGCTATTGGTTCGAGCTTGAATAAGTATAGCGACGAATGTTCCTTTTCTATTCCTATGCCAAGTCAAAATCGACTTTACTGTAAATTCAAAAAGACTGACAATCACTTTGAACTTATTATCAGGACCAGCATTATTTATATCAAGGATACACCTATCACATCACTTTTAAAAAGCAAACATGCTTTAAGTGATTCTAAACCTCGTTTAAATTTTAAGCGTTCCTGTGTTTAAGATAAGGTTGAAATTATATGTGAGGCGCGTTTAAAGTTGTTACATTTTTTTACTGGGGAGAATGACATCTGTTTATTTGCATAGGCTTTGACTGATTGTTCTGTCACTCTTGTAGACGGTGAATTGGGGAAGTAATGACGTGACGACCCCACAATAGGAGTAGGTGCTTTTTTAAATAAATAAAAGTTTTCGGGCTAAAAGTGGCAACCATGTTCTTTTACCAGAAAAGTGCTTAGACTTCTAAGGCCGTGGATTTTCTGGCCGGTGACCGGCGACCGACGCGTGTCCGCCGCCGACGACGTTCGAATGTTTTGTTCGCGAATGTTTGAGGGTGGTATCTCTGAAGGTGCGGTTAAACTAAAAGAGCATTCGCTGTTCTAACCTCCCACTCTACGAAATTCGATCGGTAAACAAAACGTGATTGGTGGATTTCGTAGAACGGGCGCTAGAACAGCGAAGTTCTTTTGGTTTAAACGCACCTTAATACGTCGTCGGTTACCCGCTGCCGGAAAACCCACGGCCTAAGTGTACCTTAGAATCAAAATTATGAAGCTATCTTTGATCTCTTTTTAAAATAAGGAGTACATTACGACACAAGTGCAAAAAACTTGAAATCCTTTTTGGTCGTGTCTCGTACGACGTTTTTTATTACAGATGGCCCTAAGTTTTGGACTTGACGTAAAATGAGCCACTTCTAAAAAGCTTCGTACGAGACACTTGCAAAAGGGAAATTCGTAACTCATGTAGATTTGTAGATTTAAAACATCGCCACTCGTTTCGAATTTCATATTTTTCGCACTTGTGTCGTATATTTATCGTCTAACGTATATTTACACAGGAGAGGCAAAAATAAGTGCATTTCCGCTGCCAGTGAGGTTTTGGGCAGCAGAATACATGAACAATACTATTACATTGACAACATTCTTTACATTTTTATTTTCAGTATAATTATTACTATGATCTTCTGATACTAATAATTAAAACGATTTTGACGCTCTTCCTCTATCATTAACAAAAAAGAATTAACATATTACGAATCCAAATTACACCCTACGACATTACATTCCTAAAAACTCAATTTCCTTAAAAAATACTAATTTTGTATCACAATCCGGCCGGCCCGTTATTAAAACGGAAACGTGTGAGTATAATGACAGGTTCTGTCAAATTCTTGACAGCATCTTCATCCGAGTGCCAAGTCGCGATATCTTAGCAGATAGTAGTTATTAGTGTCATTTACATTATTAATGGGGTTGTATGGCTTTGTATGGGTTGTATGAACGGTAGGCGGACTTTTAAAGCTGCATGTCATTGATACGAAGATTGGTCCGTTGATCGACTGTTAATAATATATCGGGCGGTTATATTATTGCAAGTCCCCTATTTAAACAATGATGAAAGCATGGGCCGGTAAAGTAAGCGGTTACTAAATAAGCGCTTGTGGCCTAGCGGTAAAAATCCCCGGCTCGTACCAATGAGTTTTTAAAAAAAAACTTATGTACAAAATATCATCTGATATTCACAAGTGCTTTACGGTGAAGGAAAACATCGTGGGGAAACCTGCATACATTTGCTAAGAAATTCAAGGGTGTAAGTATGTGAAGTCCCCAACAAGTACTGGGCCAGCGTTGGGATCACGGAAAATAGGCACGTTTCATGTTGGGTTGCGGAAAAATGACCAGAATACAACAATAACAACAACAAGCGGTTACTATAGCGCACGGAAAACTGTGACTTCAATACGAGTAACAATAGTTGAATCTGTCAGTTCTGTTTCCGTGGTGGGTGATGTAGGGGTCATATACACGGTGTAACTAGGACACCGAATAACTTTAACAGCGTATTCCTTACGTCATAAAAAGCAAAAAATGTTACATATTTCTTGAAGTTTTCATACATAGACAAAATTCATTTGTATATATATTTTTTTTATAGCGCAAGTCATATATATACAGTGTGTTACCATGACCCAGGCTTTTACGAAAATGGGTAATAATACGCATTACTGGCAATCGTTTTCAAGTATTAAGAGTTGACAAATATTTAAATTAACTGTACAATTATTTTTATTTCGTTCGAACGATCAATGCAACGCGTGTACTGCTTAGTTGTCAAACGTTGCGAGTGGCTGCGATCTGTCATTGTCATTGTCAAGTGCCAATTAACGATTTATATTCAATTACATTGCTTCTCAATTAACTTTTCTTAGAAAGTTAATAACTTTTAAAATTAGGATTTTGAAACAAATAATGCACATGGTTTGGCTGAGAATCTGTATCTCAATCCTCGGTTCAAATAAAAGCCTGCATCATGTTAACACACTGTATATATTTTATGTGACGAAGATAGAGAACTGAGCTCTCAGCCCACCTGATGGAAAGCAGGAACTGAGGCCAATGGACATAGTGATGAAAAAATCGCCTATGCGCTACCTACCCTGAGGACTAAAGGTGGGTTTACACCAAAGGTGCTCATTCTATCCCCCACTCTACGAAATCAACGAATTTCGACGAATTACGTTTTGTGTAACGAACGAATTTCGTAGAGTGAAGGATAGAATGAGCACCTTTGGTGTAAACCCACCTTTAAATGGATTGCCTACATCTATGCCAGTAATTACACCCGCTATCTTAACCCAAACCGAAACACTGCTATTTAGCGGCAGGTTAACGGGTACCTAAGACGGTGGTGGCTATCCGGGCGGACCCTGCATGAGGTCCTACCACCAGCAAATTAATATTTCGACGCGGGTTATTCATGTAACATTATTTACTTCTTACGACCTCGGGAATAAGCTGTTAAAGTTATTCAGTTTCCTCTTCCTCTTATTACATCGTGTTTAATTTATCCTGTAGGCTTTGGTACCGTGTTTAATCGTTTGTCGTTGTTGCCGTCATTTTCTAACAAGTATATGCAAGTGCGAAAGTGACTATAGTACCTAACAGGATATAAACGGCAAACGCTTGACCATCATTACATATAAGCCACCTGGTGATTAGCCAAGTTGCCAATCGCTAACGCTTAATCGTCAATCGTAAAGGAAAGGCAGCTAACGGTCTTTATCGCACTAATATGAAAGAGTGACAGAGAGGGAAAACTACGATACGCTACTAAGCGATTGGCAACTTGGCTAAGCATCCAGGAAGCTTTACCTTACCTTCCCAAATTACCATTATGACGATGATTACGACTAGTGTTCTAAAGAACTAGAGCCTTTTAGCTCTTTTTTTTGAAGGCTGGCTTCGAATTTGACGATTAGAAAGCTAAAGAAACCTATAGAGACTTTTAGCACTCGATCCTAACCCTGTTCAGCAGCCTCGACTCTCAGAACACGTCGTCTTATTGATAGGCTACATATTTAAAGCCTTAAAGTATGTACTTGGCTAAATATTATTAAGATTAAAAATGTTTAGCTTCAAAGTTTCATTAGTCTCGAATGGTAGGTTTTTTATAAACTATGTTTTGGTCGATATTCGTATAAGGAGAACTATTTTATTTTGTAAGTTCAGTCACAGAAATTATCTCTATGAATGCAAGTAAGCATGTTACAAGAATTTTCATACATATTAAAGAAATAATGTTTATAATCTCCAAAAAAAATGGAATATCATTTCTTATTATACGACCGTTCGTAGGATTATTCAACAATATTAATCGAGTATCTGTTAATTTTTTTCTGTTCTTATGAATATTAATATTGTTAAATATTTTTTTTGTTACAAAACTTATTGTTTATGAGAAGAACATTAACTGAGACCATATTTTTATTTATGTTGTATGCTTAATATGTTACATGTTTTGACAATTCTATACTTCGTTAATTAGTAGGTATTATAATTACATTATAAATATGAAAGGTAAACTATCGTGACGTCTTTAATTCAAAATGATTTACAACTCTTTCGAAAAATTTATTAAGGTGCAAAAATTATGAGAGCAATAAAATGTAAGAAAAAATTAAGTAACTAAATGTTTTATGATTGTTATATATTTTTGGCTGTCACAAATTTCTCAATTGTGTTTTATACGGCATGTCAACATCACTTAATTATTTTCATTCTAATAATAAAAACACAATTAGAAGTTTGTCTGAAAATACCCAAACGGCCAAAGGGGATAGGGGAGCACAAATCGAAAGACACGCATAAAATTCAAACATATTCGTATATTTACAAATAAAAACATTGTTTGACTCAATTGCCATAACTATTCATACGTACTAAATATACTAATAGCATAACAACAATTTATCTACAATACTGACTCTGAAGTCCCTAACTACAAGGAATGTTTGGACATAATACTTTATTGGCAAGATGAACTACCCTTTCGAGGTTACTTAAACTAAAATTAACTTAAATCGGTAGGACGGATACTGACAAGCAAACTTATAAAAAAAATACAAAATAGTAAGCGTGCAAGAAACAAGACACCTCGTAACTTTAAACCGCTCAATTAAGGTAAACGTGCTTCAATTGGTAACACTGAGTATTCTGGTACTTAATTTTACAATAAATAAAATCCCTGTATTTATATAATTTCTAGACGCTTTTGGCAAGTTTCACTACACTGGGTTCACTATTACCTATTGAAGTAGCTCGTAGAGGGCGGCGATGTAGGTCTGCGCCATCTGAAGGGTCTCGTACTTGGACAATTGACGATCAGCCCCAAGCGAAGGAAGGTGGCCACGGAGTCTGTCGAACGCCTTGTTAAGATTCTGCATTCTCCTCCTTTCTCTTGCATTGGCGGCTAGACGTCTCCTCTTCAAAACTGCTACACTCGTCGCCCTGCCTCGCCGTTTTCCAGAACCTTCCATCTCCAAGTCTTCAGCACTGTCTTCGAAAACTTCCCGCGACAGTCCTCGGTAAGCGATATGCGAATCTTGGTTGATGCTGCCGTCCATCGAGGGTGTAGGCTCCAAGCTTGACCTCCCAGAGTCAGGAGACCGAGGCCAGGACAGATAGCAGTCTTCAGTAGCGTATTCCAACATGACTTCTGACGGGAACATGTCTTTTTCTGAATACAGTAAGCGATGTCCGTAAGTTTCGGCAGTCATCGTTACGTAAGCGTTTGACTCGTTTGAGCAGGTGCGTACAATTGGGTGTCCCTCAGGGGAATGTGTTGGGGCGCCTACCTGTTGTCGCTTATATAGATTCCCGTTTCGCGTGACAGGGACGCGAGGCGGGCAGACGGGGATGAGCGAGTGGGACGTCGGTGCTTTTGAGAGGGTAATTTAAGGCCAATCATCATTAAATATTTCCTCCCCGCATTGTTAGAGTCTCGATCTAGTTTTGCGGGGACTATTTTGTTCGCTTTGTTATTGACCTTGGGGCGTCTTCCGTAAATGCGTATACGGGAAAATATTATGGGGAAACATTGCGTTCAGATATTTTAAACTGAATTCATTTCCCTACTTTTCGAGTCGAGTTTTCATCGCGATCGGGTTACTTTTTGTATGAAATGTAAGTAGACAGGGAATAAAATACCTACCTATATTAAATGATAGTTTGATTGTAATCGTTTTCTTATATGCAGGTATTTGAACTGTAATGATTTTACATTATTTGATATTACAATTTAATAAATAAGAAAATACGTAATAATTACCTACGGTTACAATTAAATGTATAATTTCGACATCCGATTCTAGAATAAAAATGTGATGTTCCATACATTTCCGCCTACCTATATCTCAGGGTTTGTTCATCAATATGAACTAAAATTAACCCTCTAAAATTGAGCCGGTGAATAAAAAAATCACTCTGTATAATACTGTCAGTTTCGTAGCAGTCAATGTGACCAAACTATTCTGTACACCATCCTAAACATGTGGTGTACCAAACTAATTGGCTACAAATGATTGGACCAATTATTTTAACAGCATAAGCCTACGTCCAGCAGTAGACTGTAACAGGGCTGCCTGATGATGACGATGGTTATATTTCACGCTGTCTGTTGGCCATTTTTTTTTTTGGATTTGGAACCTTTAACGGTGCATTTAGACCAAACGAGCATTCGCTCATTCTATCCCCCACTCTTCGAAATTCGTTCGTTACAGAAAACGCGATTCGTCGAAATTCGTTGATTTCGTAGAGTGGGGGGGATAGATGAGCGAATGCTCGTTTGGTCTAAATGGACCTTAACACGATTTCCACTCAGAATCGCGAGCTCTATCGATTCTGATAGGAGAACATTTTTTTCCAAGGTTTTTTCCATTCCGTTGCCATTTTTTCTAACATTTGTATGGCGGTACCTAACGGAATAGAAAGTTAGAAAAATGTTTGAACATTTTGAGTTATAATTTTTCTCCTAAGATTAGGATCAAAAGAGTTCTCGATTTTGAGTAGAAATCATATGAAAAATACTTATGTTACAAAAAATTGGGATGAAAACATTGAAAAATAAATGGCCCCTTTGTTTAGGCACCTGGCTGAATATCTGATAGTTTCAACCGCCTAATTTCGGTGGCGTCATTTTTGCCGAAGTTTCTAAATGTCTCAATTTTATACTTCGTCATTTGTATAAGGTACGTGCCTCTTTCAAATGACAAAGTAGCACATTGTAACGAATAGAAACTTCGGCAAAAATGATGCCACCAAAATTAGGCGGTTGAAACGCTCAGATATTCACCCACCTAAGTTTTGAAACATTTTCTTAGATATAAGCTAAAAAGTATACATTTGTCACCACCCACAAGAATACCTACATTTGTCACCGCCCCAACTCTTCCTGCGGGTGTCGTAAGAGTCGACTAAAGAATTGAACTGTCACTGACCATTATTTGAAAAAAGATTGATGATGGGCAGCAGCGTCAACATAGTGGACACATTACTGCGATCGCCAATCCCCTTGCCCAGCGTGGCGATTATGGGCATTTACCTACTGATGCGTCCATACGCATAATTAAAAGGAGAGGCCTACGTCCAGCTATCATAGGCTGATGATGAAGCTAAAAAGTAACGGATATTGTGAATTCCGCTTTAATCAGAAAAATAACAAAATTAGGAAATTCTTATAAGATATCATTCTAATTGAAATTCTAAATGTTTTTTGTTCCAGTCATTGATATTTGAAGATATCAGCCTATTGAACTAAATTTTAACTCCTATCGAACTAATAACGTCGTAACAGATTTATAAAAAGACTCTTTCGATACATATTTTGCACTTGACTGTACTTAGTTACTAGTAAAATGGTTTTTTTTACTGTCATCTAAATATGTACGGTCGGCTCTCATAATATGTATACGATTTTGATCGTTATTCCTAATATTCCTTTGATATACGTTCCGAAATTTATACATATTATTAGACGGGACTGTACATGATAAATTCTACAACACAATCATAATCTCCAAATTAAAAACCGAATCCACCGATTTCTCCAAGATTTGGGGTCTGATGATGGAGACTCAAATTTTTTAAAGTCGGTAAAAAAAGAATTGACACATTAATGTCCATGAAAAGGGCTAGTAAACTCTAGTCCTAGACCTCATTAAACAAACAAACCAGTCGGGACCCGACACCGTCCGGGAATGAACCCGTGATATGGTTTTCACCAGTCGCGTGAAATTTAAGACACGCGAATGTAGGTGGCCCTGCGGTACATGGCACTATGAAGAGTTGATGTGGTATTTTGATGTTTCGAAATACCGGCTGATTATTAATTCTGTGTTAAAATAGGCCGTGTGGTGACGGCAGTAAAAATCCATTTGTCACCACCCCAACTCCTGCGGGTGTCGTAAGAGTCGACTAAGGGATTTAAGTGTCACTTACCATTATTTGATAAAAGATTGATGATGGGCAGCAGCGTCATCATAGTGGACACATTACTGCGATCGCCAATCCGCTTGCCCAGCGTGACGATTATGGGCATTTACCTCCTAATGCGTCTATACGCATAGTAGTAATAGGAGAGGCCTATGTCCAGCAGTGGACCATCATAGGCTGATGATGTATGTATGTTAAAATAGGGGATTAGTTGATAGATCATTATTAATAATAATATATCATTTATTTCGAACACATGGTCCATAGCACAATCACATATCAAAAAATAAAATAAAATAATAATAATTAATTAATACTTAACATCACAAGTTACAATAGTGTTAAATTAAATTAAATTAAATTATTACGGTTGCCAGACGTACTGTAAAGCCGCGTTTCCACTTAAAGTTCTGAGCGAGCATTCACGTGTTCGTGGGCTGACGAACGAACATTTTGCTATGTGAAATCCTGTTTTCATCTGTCCAAGAACGAACTAATGCTCGCTTAGAACACCTAACACTAAGTGGAAACACATACTACATGCTTTACGATTTATGAGACGCATAAAGTACGCTAAATACTTATCTTGAACTTAATTGAAAACCTAATAACTTAAATAGTAATAGGAGATAATCAATAACTATCTCCTATTACCCTGCAGATACTGTATTTTTCTGTACTTTAGTTTTTCACCCTTTAAATCGACAAATACTGTTTATCTTAAAACAAAATCTGGGAATCCTAATAATTATTCATGTTCTTTTACTATTGAACCTGAAGATGATGTCATCTGAATAGCAAATAAATTTGTTCTTAACCCTTAAAGTTTCGAGGTTTGCATAAATGTATTTAAATATTTAATAAAACGGACATCTCATTTTAATTCACATTTATTTAGCTATGCAAAACTTAAACAATAATATAAAATTACATCTAATTGCAAAAAAAAAACTAAATAAAATAAAAAACTACAATAAATCTTATAAAACTACCTTAAACTAAAGGTCTGAACTATATTTACAGATATCCCCAATGCCACTCCCATTTGGTAAAGTGCCCATAAGGCTGGCTGCGTTGCCTTGCTGAATGGCAATGCCTATACGTTGAGCGAGGAACGAGCCAGCCCTAGGGTCGCCGGTGGAACGGATGAGCAACGACCTCAGTTTTGTATAAAGTTTTAGGGCCTCTGGTCCCCAAGGACCTAGAGTCTCAACGGCAAAAGCCGAAAATACGTATGCGTCACTTAAACATGCGTATTTTCGGCGTTTTGCGACTTCGGCATTAGTGGCGGCACTGCCTGCTCTCAAAGACGATGCATTGAGGTGGGACGGCGCAAGGGTGTCCACACAAGTTGCGTCCCAAATTAGAGGCCGTCCCTTCTCCCACGGCACGAGAGTAAGACCGTCGGGCCTTTTGCCGTCATCGCGCGCTAACGCTAAACCGTTAGGCTCCAATATGGCGGGCATGTTGACGCTGACTAAGGCCCGTCGGATGATGTCATTGAGGGAGGCGTGGCGGGATAGACGACCAGCGCTTTTAGAGCAGGCCAGGCCGTGGTGGTCGTGGCGATCCACCATTGTACCGCAGTTGCACCGATGAGGCTCAACTAGGTTGGCTCCTAGTCGGAGACCAACCGCCAGACGGAAACTATTGGGGTCTAATAAGTTGCCGAAATTTGCCGATGGGAAAGCGTGCAGCCAGTAACCGGACTCTCTAGCTGAAGTTGCTAAGAGTCGCGCTGTTTCAAGGCTAGACGGGCTATTTTTTAGGAGATCTTCATGTATTCCCCGACATAATTATAGGTTCGTCCCAAAGTTTTTGAGAGCTTGGGCTTGAGGGCAGGTCTTTGCCCGGACAAGCTACCCGCCAAGCGTCCCTGGCCTCAGACAAGCACACTTATTTTAGGTAGGTATTCAATTTTTTTTTCGGTTACCGCTATGGTTATAGTTATTCATGAAATGTTACCCGTAGACCATCAACTCTGCAAGGTGTTTTAAACGTCGGGAGGTAATTAATTAATAGACCAACATACCTACTACTGTTATTGCACGTTTTATTAACTGCCGATTTAAATTAGGTAACCTGGTTAATTAGTTACTCGTTTTACAAAAATATAATTATCATATATTATTTTAACATTTTTAACCTCCTGAGGCCTGGTAACGTCATTTACTTTAACTGAATTTTAACTTTGACACTATATCTATAAAGTCAAAATGTTATGTAATATATAGGTATATATGATATAGGGCCTCACGTGGTTAAAACAAGAATTGAATTTTTAAATTAATTTACGAATACTAGCATAATTAGTGTTACGCCTAGTTTAGGGTATCTTTCAACTAGAGTTATACTATGTGGATGCGTTAGGTATCCACCAATTACAGCTGCGCATCGTAGAACATGCGTCACAGATATGCTACCTACGTTCCTAGAATGTGGGTATTATAGGTATATCAAACGCATCCACATAGCATTTTTGAAAAATATTTCGGTCATTCTCAAATGTCTAGATTCAAATCTAATTAGGTACTGTCGTAGCTGATTTTTTTCGTGGATTTTCAGTTCTAATATTCCTATTAAGATGTCACTTTTTTGAGTGTCAAAAAAGTGGCACAGAAATTTGGATTAGGCTTTAAAATTTTAGAATGACCAATTTATGTTATGTGTATGTATTACATGAAACACAACCTTGCATTGTTGTTATAAATAAACTGAATGTTTCAAACAGTGCTTACCTACCTAGTCTACTTACTATACCGTATCAATTTCGTCGCGGATCTGCGCCGGCGCATCTCCCCAGGCCGGTGGTCCGCGTTTTCAGGGCCCGGTGTTCTCACGTCGGCTAATTAGCTCACTGAACGGGGGTTTAATGAACTTTTTGTGGATTAGGATGTGAGGAAAAGTGGGGTCAAGCGATCTTCCAATTTAAAAAAAAACGAGTATTGGTATTAGTTTATCTGGGGTCAAGCGATATTCGACGAAACAAAAGAAAGTGTTAGTACTATGTAGTTTACTTCGTCGGCAGTAAGAAAACATTTGTCACCATTCCAACTGTTCCTGCGGGTCTTAAGAGTGGATTGAAGTGTCACTGACCATTATTTGGTAGAAGATTGATGATGGGCAGCGTCATCATAGTGGACACATTACTGCGATCGCCAACCCCCTTGCGCAGTGTGTCGATTATGTGTGTTTGCCTCCTAAAGCGTCTGTTGTTGTTGTTATATTCTGGCCATTTTCTCCGCAACTCTACATCAAACGTGCCTATTTTGCGCTGGCCCAGTACTTGTTGGAGACTTCACATACACCCTGTATAGTCTTGTGTATCCTAATGCGTCTATACGCATAATTAATAGGAGAGGCCTACGTCCTAAGAGAGGCTGGACTAAGAGAGGCTGATGGTGATAATATGATGATATATACCTATGGATAATATGAGCAGCAATAAATCAAATTTCAAGGTTAGCTTAGCATTTTAAGTAAATAAGTAAGTAAATACTTTATTGTACACGTTTATAAAATAAATACCAAAATACACGTATAAAAATACATAATAACAATACGAAGTACTCAACCAGAACACAAGTCGTTCGATAGCTACTAATTATATAAATTTCTTTTGAGTGATACTACAGACTGACACTGTCTAAGAGGTAGTGGCAACTTATTCCACAACTGCACTGCGTGAACCGTGAAAGACACCGAATTTTCGAATAACACCGAGTCTTGTTAGATGGTACAGCGAGCGTCAAGTTCACACTAGATCTCAAACGGTGCCCACTACCATCTGCCAAGTATGTAAATCTTTTAGAGAGATACGGAGGACATTTTAGCACTAGGTTACAGCTTTTATAAACTAAATTTAAGAAATTTAAATGCATTTGAAATTTTTCGTAAAAATATGATCCTCAACAAACCGCTCTTCAGAAGCACTAACCAATAATAACAAAATATGTACCTACCTATATTACGAACAACTAAGCAATTCAATTCACCTTTCTCTTTACTTCCTTCTCATTAAACACGACTTTTTGTACCGAATAGATTCATCAGCTCTGTCTAAATATTTCTCGGCGAGGTCAGAACACGTTTTTTGCGACCGTTTCACGGCTCATTAAGAACGGATCGGGTTCCGCGGTAAGGTTCTACGCGACCCCGGGGACCTGATTTGCCCTGCATACCCGTTTACTTTTTTAAAATAGTGAGGATCGCGGTTTTGCAAGTTTGAAAGGAGAAACAGTAATGTACAGTAAAAGTGCTGACTACTGAGAAAAAATCTCAGATTATGAAGAAGAAATAGAAAAGTAAAACGGATAAATTGAAACATTAAATATATTTAGAAAAGAAGATCATTATTATGAAGGTATCAGGTTTTTGGGAGTTCTTTTGGAAATTAAATTCACAGATAACATTGGCATATAATTGAGCTTTACATTTGTCTTGTCGACATGCCTATTATTGACGTTTAATATTTATAATACCTACCTGATTTTCTGATTGAACCTGCATAAAATGAACTCTACCTACTAACATAAAAAAAAACTCACATGAAAGTAGCTCACAATTCTTTTCATTTAATTTCTTTTTTGGCTTGTCGAGTTGTACACAGTCCTATAGTTATTGTTTCCTAAACAACTGTATTAGATAGTAAAAACTACTATTATTTACTACTACGCACCATCGGCCACACTGTTAGCTGTACATTGGTAGACCTTATGCCTTTTGTAATAAGGTCACCTGCAGACGTACAGGTAAGAGTGCTGTTTGTACTATTATTTAGTCTTTCACCACATAAAGAAAATAGTTCAATATACACTTGTCATTTTACACAAACAGTCACTTTGCACTTTATCAACTGCAATAGCAGTAAAGTTTCAGCTGATAGTGCGGTACACAGCGGCTCTGGTCACCGTAGAAGTTAAGGCGACTGACGGCACCAGCAAGCGACCAGCGGCCACCAGCTCTCTCCACAGTAGCCTCGAACAACCCCCCTCCTGGCAACGTCCGAATCACCACACTTAGCTCCCGCCATCTATTGTCCTGGCTTTCAGACAACTGAAGCTCAGTCACACTCATTATCTCAACCAACCTAAGCTTTACACATTTAGGGTAATCTTTGAGGAGATCATTCAGATGCGACACCACAAATTCCGAGGCTTCTTTAGCTTCTAAACTATCACTAGAAGCATGAACCCTATTGTGACACGCGCACCAATGGTCATCTATATCTGCTGTTTTACATGTCCTATTTCCTGGTACAGGCAGAAATAAGCTAATATTCCTAAATCTAGAATATGTTTCGCTGCTGCGGCTGATAATGCTTTCGTTTTTAAGATTCTCCAAATTCGTCAAATCGAGTAAAGTAGAATATATGTCGAATGGCGTAGTGAGACGACGACTGTTAAGCTTCATATTTGAGTACGCCAAATTGTAGTTTTCGCGAAATGATGGTGGGAATAAAGCAAATACAAAAGGCAGTCTGTCTTCCAAATATCCTTGTCTGGTTTGACGAAATTCACCCCATCGCATTCCGTGGTCGCTCATGAAGAAAATTATTGTTTCATTCAAGTACCCAGAATCATGCATTTTGGTAAAGAACTTGCTATAACTTTCATCCATTACCATTGGGTAATTTAATCTGCCGTGACTCATAGTGATTTCCCAGAAGAAACCGAATAATTTACTTTTCAAAGTAGTTGCCAGATCTTCAACGTAGTCCAACAGAATTTTGAAGAAGAATTTTTCATTCATACATAGAAATGCGTGGTTGTCCTTGTTCGTGCCAGCGTGGTGTTCAGCTTGATGAACAAACGTGTGGAAGTAATAGTCAGTAGGGAATCCCAGGA